>JAQZBX010027954.1:0-19915 GCA_029593785.1 Cabassous unicinctus
AAAAAAAAAAAAAAGCAACTATTCTAGAAGATGGAAATGTATCTAACCTTAACTTTGCTACAGATTCTGACTGTCAAAGTGGAAAATTCATTTAACCTTTTATATTAAATTCTAGCAAAACAAACAAGTATAAAAAATTTACTTTGATTGAGTTTGGTTGATTTTAGCTGTTTCCAAGACCTGATAAACATAATTATCCAAAACTTTTATTTGCATATGGGTTAATTTGGTTTTATTGTCACTATTTTCAAAAGAGTTTTAAGAAGGCTAATCAATCAATTATTGTCAACTTCTTTGAAAACATCAGGTTCTACACAGACATGCTAAACAATAATTTTTGCCATTCCCGTGAGCTCGAACTCCCTTTCTCTTTTGATGGTGTGAGAATGCATTCTTTCCTCTGACCTAGGGTGGGAGAAGGGATAGAAGTATGGTAATCAAGACCCTCCCAGCACCTAAACCCAGAAGGGGATGATAGTCAGTGGTGGGTGGATATGAATTGGATTCACTAACTCTCAGCTTTGCTTTTTTCTGGAGGGTTGTCTGTCTAGCTTTTTCCATGAGTGCTGTAGCCTAAGGGAAAATGGCATGTCCTACAAGAGTGCTGGGACTTTCACATAAATCTCAAGGGAATAGCATGAATGCTGCTTAAGAACAGTTTTTGGAAGGGTCTAATTAATCCTAACCAGTGCCTTCAAGCCATCCACACTGGTTCAACCCACGACCCAGGAAAGTGGGCCATCTCTTGGTACTCTGATATTTTGGGATCTGCACCTCAAACTCATCACCTTTCCCTTCCAGGGCCAGGACTGGTACACGGAATGTAAGGGAGTGCCAAAAAATGTAGTAACCAAGGTAAATAATATTTTAAAAAAATCAAAATTAATGTAAAAATATCCATGATGAACAAAACATCAAAATTGTAAATAAAGAATCTGCATTATTGAATTCTCCATTTGCCTCAGGCTCTAGTGTGACTTGGCAAGGCACTATAGCTGATCCTGCCTTCACTTAAAATTTTACTGAGTTTTTTGGCATCCCCTTAAAATGTGTACATGAGGGAAGCCCAGGCCTTGATTTCTGCCTCTTTACTTTGCCCTTTGTTTTCTGACCAACTCACATTCTCACTGGCATCATCTCCCGACTATGGTTTTATCCTTTTCTTTCTATCCTCTAATCTTCAGGAGGTCAGGGACTCTTTTAGGTTCATAGCTGAATCTTGATTACTTTAGTATAGCTCCTGGCACACAGCAGCTGCTTAATAAATGCTTATTGAATGAATGAATGAAAAATCCCTTGGATCTGATTCTCAATGCTGCTTGTGGCTTCCTTGCATAAATGTGGTCTGTTCTTGGTTGTGGGTGGAAAATCCCCCTGGCTGGACCTCATACTCCAGAGGGTGCTTCAGAACCCCCTCCCTGGATTTGCCTGAACACTGAACCAGAAATGATGTATCTTTGAGGTTAAAAAATAATCAATCAGTGTACTTAGGTGATTCAAAAGGGAATATACAATATGATCAACCTTATTGAAATAAAAATTATTAAAAATAATGTGATTTGAAAAAATGTTCAACATCACTAGCAATTAGGGAAATGCAAATCAAAACTACAATGAGATATCATTTCACACTTATTAGACTGGCCGCTATTAAAAAGTCAGAAAAGTGTAAATGTTGGAGAGAATGTGGAGAGATAGGAATGCTTATTCACTGTTGGTGGGAATGTAGAATGGTACTGCCACTATAGAGGACTGTTTGACAGTTCTTAAGGAAGTTGAATATAGACTTGCCATGGGAACCAGCAATACCATTGCTAGGTATTTACCCAGAAGAACTGAGAGCAGTGACACGAATAGATATCTGCACACTGATGTTCATAGCAGCGTTATTTATGATAGCCAAAAATTGGAAACAACCCAGGTGTCCATCAACTGAAGAATGGATAAACAAATTGTGCAGTATACACACAATGGAATATTATGTAGTGGTAAGAAAAAATGAAGTTGTGAAACATGTGACAACATGGATGAACCTGGAGGACATTATGTTAAGTGATACAAGCCAAACACAAAAGGACAAACACTGTTATGATTGCCCTATTATGAACTAAATATATTAAGTAAAATATAAATACATTATGTGAAATGTAATTATGGGTAGAGTTGCATATATAAGACTGTTTTTCTTTGAAGCTGATCAAATGCAAGTTAATAGTATAAAATGTTAATATCAGACAAAAAAAAACAACCCCACATTATACTAGGTGAAGGAGACCAGACATAGAGTACTACATATTGTATGATTTCATTTATATAAAATGTAAATATAAATCAATTTATAAAGATGAAAGGTGATTAGTGGTTATGTAGGCCTGAGGAAGAAATGTTAAGAGTGTGGAGTCTTTCTTTTTGGAGTAATGAAATTGTTCTAAAATTTTTGAGATGATGAATGTTCAACATTGTGATTATACTAAAAGCCATTTATTATACACTTTGGATAGAATAGCCAGAAACAGCAGCTATGTACAGTGGGGGAAGCATAGAGAGGTTGAGAGGTGAGGAATTTTCATGTTTGATTGTTGTTTGTTTATTATTATTATTATTGAAATAATGAAAATGTTCTAATAATGATTGAAGTGATGAATCACAACTATGTGATTATAGCAAATACCATTGATTGTACACTTTGGATGAATTGCATGTTTATTAATAGTATCAATAAAATTGATTTGTTAAAAAAAGTAATGTGTTATTGAAATAAAATATTCAGAAAAGGATATTTTGCAAAAGATCCAGAAAAGGATGGTTTGTATGATTTGACCTCCCCTCCCCTCCCCTCCCCTCCCCTCTCCTCCCCTACCCTTCCCTTCTTTCTTTTTTG
The DNA here is from genome assembly GCA_029593785.1 of Cabassous unicinctus. Lineage (NCBI taxonomy): Eukaryota > Metazoa > Chordata > Mammalia > Cingulata > Chlamyphoridae > Cabassous > Cabassous unicinctus. The sequence continues at coordinate 2,882 of JAQZBX010027954.1, forward strand.
TACTGATGTCTGAAATTTCTCATTTGGGATGTTCAGAACACTTACTTACCTTCAATGGTACACTGATCAGGGATAGGAATCTTCTTTCCAATTTCCACAGCGTAAGCTTTCACTTTACTGAGGTTTTCCTTTAAGTGCAAGTAGAGTTTATCTTGGTATTCTACAGGACTTGCAGTTGTCTCTGGAGTTTCTTCCTGGAAGTTTTCTTTAACTGTTTCTGGCAAATTATCCAATTCTGCATGTATAATACTTGGGTGTGAAACTGAGGAATTTCCCAGCTGTGATCTGTCAATGTCTGCCTTAAAAGGCGCTTTGTCATTTCCTTGGTTAAGTGGTTCTGTTTCAGAGCGAGAGATGCTGGCTGGTGTTCCTCTACTCCCCATATCTTCCCCAGTGACTGAACTTACACCCTTTGTTAGCACAGGCTGCAAAGCCAAACTTTTTGACCTATAATACAAACAAAGGGAAAGTTAAAACAGTTATAGAAGTTGAACTACCATTTACTGGCAAGTAAAAAAAACAGAGTAAGAACACTGGGATGAGTTACCTAGTCTAGAGTGTGAAACTGATAATCGGTGTTGTTAACAGATTTCATAAAAACGTAGATTACTACCAAGTTATGTAATAAACCAAACCTCAGATCTAGGTCACCTCCAAAAACAAAGATTTAAAAATCAATTTTATGGCAAGACCAACTGCAAAGCAGTGGACTTAGGTGTTTTTATTTTTTTCCTACTTTTGTTTCTGCTTTTTCATCAGAAATAAAGAGAAGCTTTTGACACTCATTCTCAATATTAGCATATCTATATTTAAAAAGTGTTTTAAAAAATAAGTCATAGGTTTGTTTTTACATTTTTATTCTGCTCTTTAAAATGGACATTTCATTCATTGATGACTATTGGTAAAAGAGATTTGAAAACCACCCCATAATTTGTATGATAAAACTAATAGCATACATGAAGTCCATACTTTTAAAAAAAATCAAGCAAACAAAATTTCTACCTGTTAAATCTAATATCTTTTCTTTCTTCTGTAGAAACTTGGTCCAAACTATATCTCCTGATTGATCCCTGGGTATTACTATCAGGATTTATTTTGTCTTCAAAAACCTTTATTTTAACTTGGAGATTTTCATGGTCTTCATTTTCAGCTACGGTGAGCTTGGTTTCTTCCAGCATATCATGGGATCCAACTTCAGTGCTGGTTTTTCTCCTAAAGGAATAAAAATCATTGCATTAAATGTTGATCATGTGTACCCTTCAGAACTGTGTCACTGTCTTTAACTGCTTCTAATTCAGAAGTGAAAACTTCACCTGATAATTTTTTTCATTAGTCATTTAACAAACATTTATTGAGCACCTACTACAGACATAAAACTTTGAAACAGCTTCTACTGCTTATTCTGCCAGAAGTTTAGAAACATAACATCACCTCTGTATTAGAAATACTTTTTGAAGGATTCAGAGAATAAAAAGCAGTTTTTAAATATATGTCCCAGAGACTTAAATCTTTGATCCATTCATATACCAGTTGAGCCCTGAATCTCAGCAGAGTTGCAACATTTACTCTCCAGTTCACTGGACTGACCCAGGACAACTAACAAGGAGATGACGATGGACAACACCCATCCCAAGGAACAGAATGTATCTGCCACTGAAAGCAAGATAGTTACATCCATCTGCCCCATGGGATCTAAGCTCCCTCTCAGTTAGAAACATAGCGGGCGTCACCATCCCCAAATCCTCAAGATTGAGGAATGAACACACATAAGGGGGGAATGAGACCATGGACTAAAGTAGACTTATTATTATAGTAATGGAAGAACTTGTAACCTTGATATAAAGATAGTGGTCACCAGAGGTTCTGAGGGGAGGGAGAGGGAAGAATAGGTGGAACATGGGGCATTTTTAGGACACTGGAATTGTTCTACATGACATTGCAATGACAGATACAGGCCATTATACATTTTGTCAGAACCTGTAAAATTGTATGGTGCAAAGTGAAAACCATAATGTAAACTATAGACCTTGGTTAGAAGCAATGCTTCAATATTTGCTCATCAACTGTAACAAATGTACCACGCTAATGTGCGATGTTATAGAGGCAAATGTGAGAAGGGGAGTCGGTTGGGTGTATGGGAATCCCCTATATTTTTGATGCAACTTTTCTGTAATCTAAAACTTCTTTAAAAATAAAGTTTAAAAAAAGCAGTTTTTATGGTTAGTTACCATATTCTTACTAGAAGCTCTCCACAAGTCTAGCTTTCTTATAAAATTCATCCCAGACATGTTTCATATTTTTAGAAAACGGGCCAAGTTTCTGCTGAAGTCAACTGGTTAAGACCATTTCATAGGGACTGTGTGAACTCAAGGTTTTCTTAATTTTATGGAAATCGTTGTAACTATTTCATCTTATGAAGCCAGAAAAATCTTCCTGAATTTTAAGATGTTGGAGGAAGGTGGTTTTCTATGGCTGATATTACTAGTTCCAAATATCTTTTTTGGCAGAGTTTATGAAACACTCTGCGGGTCACAAAATGGTATTGCCCCATTTAAGGCAGGGGCCATTTGCAGCACGATTTTGTGATCCCTCTGAGGACTAGCACTGAGTCTCAGGTGGAGAAAGAGCCTTGGGTAAGCTGCAGCCATAGCTCACTGATGCTCCCTGTGGTGCTGGGTGATCCCAGGAAAGTAGTGTGCTTCTTGGGTTTTTATTTATTTGTTTACTTACTTACTTACTTCTCCCCTGCCCCTCGTTGTTTGCGCTCGCTGTCTGCTCTCTGTGTCTGTTCAATGTGTGCCCTCTGTGTCTGCTCATCTTTTTTTTTTTTTAGGAGGCACCAGGAACTGAACCTGGGACCTCCCATGTGGCAGGGAGGTACCCAATCACTTCAGCCACATCTGCTCCCTGCTTGTTGTGTCTCTCATTGTGTTTCCTCATTGGGTCTACTTGTTGTGTCATTTTGTTGCGTCATCTTTTTGCGTCAGCTCGCTGCGCCAGCCCATTGTGCCTGCTCACTGTCTTGCTCGTCTTCTTTAGGAGGCACCAGTAACTGAACCCAGGACCTCCTATGTGGCAGGTGAGAGCCCAACTGCTTGAGCCACATCTGCTTCCCACTACTTGGATTTTTGTTTAACATCACTATCATTCCTATGTATGGTGTTAGTGTTAATTCTTCCCTTATAAAAAAACAAGGGTTAATAATCTCTAGAAATAATATACCAAGATGGCCTAATGATTCTGCTGGTTTGTCTGCATACATTCACTTGGTTGACTTTAATATTTTTCCTATCCATTGAGGAAAAAGGCCTCAAATTTACAGATAAATCCTACTTTCTCAAACATATAGTTATTTTCCCCAAGAGGTCCAGGTGAACCTGGCATAGTACCTGGGTGAGGATGAGAGAAAGACACAATTCTGTTTTATTAATGGCACTGCATTTTAGGGAAAATCAACACAGAAGGGTCAGTGACTATTTTTTTTCCCATTACGGTCCTTCCATACTGGGGAAATGTCTGCAGGCAGCCACCAGGCAGGGCGAGTTGGCAGGGTTAGCTCCCCCAGTCCTTCTGGCTGGCTCAGTGAGGGGTCCTGGCCACAGCCCTCAGAGGCCAGAGGTCCCCTGCTAGGCCAGCCCAGGGACAGCTGGTGAAGGTACAAGCTGGGAAGGAGCGTGGACCATCTATTAGGTAGCCAGGCCATTGTTTATTGTCTAACAGGCTATTGCTGATAAAATGTAAATACGTTTTTTATATAATCTTTACGGGTTTCCTATGGCTTTGCATAACATTCACTTATTTTACCCATGCCATGCTTAAATGAAATCTACATGAGCAGACTTCAAGAATCAGTACATGGGATAAAAGGCTAATCTTCAGATATGCTGAAAGGATGGGGAAAACGTTTCCCTTCCGGCCACACAATGATAATGACTGCAACAAACAGATGGGAGGCTTTAAGGTCTTCTAGTCAAAAGGTTCCAGAAGCTGAACATTTACTCCTATTACAAAAGAAACCAAGATTAGATAGTGCTATCACTGGATGGCATTTTACAAACCATCGTGCTTGCCAAAGTTAATTTTAAAAGGTCCAGTAAATCCTTGCAAACGTGAGAAATTTGGGGAAGAGGATGTACTTATTTTCTGTTCATGTTAGTCCATGTATAGTCAACAAACTTTAAAGTATTTCTCTGGTTCCCTGGAATCTAATCATGTTCCAAACATTTAAGGTATCTTTAGTTTTAAACTTTATTTCAGAAATTTCTATAAGCTGGGAGTCATTAAAACTTTAAAATTTGTAAAGCATAAAGTACATCCCAATAGTGCATATATCAGACATTGGTCAAAATACCAATTTTAAAATCTCTAAATGTATGTATTAGAGCAACAATTTCTCATGAATTTACTAGTGTTTTCTTTCTGTATAAAGCTCTAGGTTACAACAGCAGTTAACGTAACAGCATGCTTCTCCCAAAAAGCTTCAAATCTCATGCTTATAGTAAATCTTCCACGGTAATTTTATTGGATTAGTTGCCCATTTCTTTTATTTCTTGTGCTCTTTATATCCATTTCCACATCTATAAAATGGATATAACCATACTTACCTCACAGGTTTGTTGGGTGGATTAAATGACAGAATCAGTAAGAAGGACAGCTTCTAGAGCATAACAGGCAGTCAAGAGATGTTAGATTTTATTACTAATTGTTTTTGTTGTTGTTATTATCTTTTTAAAACTCTGCCCTATGTATGGTGCTAATAAATAAAGAACACCACGTGGCCCAGGCACAGGCAGCTCAGTAGTCCCTCTCTCAGAGGAAACTGATGTCCCCTGGAGCATGCTGCCACGGCAGACTTTTGGAGGGGCAGTCACTGAGCCCCTGTCCCCGCCTGCTCCAGTTACAGGTGTTGGTTACTAAGCACCACAGCCCGAGAGGGTGAGAGCCCTAGTATCTGAACACATGTGATTCCTTCATTCTGGGGTTGCCATAAAGCATGCCCCGTGGGGACTTGGGGCATGAAGAAAGTTCAAGGTTATTCCTAGGCACCCACTGACCCCAAGAAGAGCAGGTCGAGTACCTCTGGGGAGAATTGCTAAATAAATTTCAGGACACCCAGGCAAATTTGAGTTTCAGAAACACAACAAATAATCTGTCAGTATAGGTATGTCCCAAATGGGACGCACTAGAAGTTTAATACTTATGCACTAAAATTAATGAAGTTATGCTAAAAAATTAGTTGTTTATCTGAAATTCAAATTTAATTGGGTATCCAGTATTTTTATCTGCCAAAGCTGGCGACCTCACTCTGGGGTAAGCACCTGCTGGACTGCAGGCAGCACCCTGTACTGCTCATCCATGTGGCGTACACAGGATCCCGAAGTGTCTGTGGAATCACTGAGCTGACACCACCTCAGTGTCTGATGCCAGCCTGCCCCAATTCTCCACCTCCCGAGGCCTACCAAATGCCTGAGAGCCGCTGGCCACCCCATGGTGTGGGTGCGGGTGCAGGTGCCATTTGGTGCATGTGGCATGTGGACAGAAGCAGGGAGGATCACAAGGAAGCAAATAAGAAGAGTGAAGAAGCAACTATAAAATGTCTGGCTAGAGATGTGATCTCTACATACGAGGCTGATGAGTATTGTTGATGAGTAGAATTCTTACCACAATGATTTTCTTTGACATACAATCTTCCTGGACTCAGAGATTTGTATAACACAGAAGTCAGGGGACAGCGGGTAGTGATAAAGATTTATCAAGGCATCCAGTGCTGCTAGATGGACAAAAGAGAAATGTCTGTCACTGGCCATCAATCCACTTAGGCATGCCACAGATTCTTGCTGGCAAGGAGGTAGGGTGAGTTTTGACTCCAATAGGTTGGAAGGTCAAGGTTTAAAATGAACATTCTCTGCCCTTTCACTTGCTCTTTTTTGGCTTTTAGTTTAAAGTAAAAAGATAGGAGAGAAGTGCATGTTTAAAAATAAAGACCTTTCCCAGGGATAAACAAACCCATCTGCTTTCCTTCCACGTATCACTGATGTGGAAGTGCTGCTGAAGCCCTTGGTCCAGCGAGTGTTTACTTGGGTGGCGGTGAGCGAGTGGCCATGGGTTGGGCTCCTGCAGGGGGGTATTTCTTTTCCATTTGTCACTTTTAAATCCAGATGCAATTTTACAGAAATCTTTGCCAGAGTTCTATAATCTCCCAAATATTAACTTGGCCTTCATTCAACAGGCCACATTACAAGAGGCTCAGATGATTTCCAGTCTGAATGGTTTCTGGTCTGTGTTGCCAAAGAAAAGTTTTTAAAAGCACCTCTAGGGATGCCCAGGGGGAAGCCTAATTACCTCCCCCTTGTGTGAGCCGAGACTCCCCTTAGAAACAAATTGGCCCTTGGGCAGCTTGCTGCTGTTCTCTCTAAGCCGGGAGACGAGACTACAAAGCTGGCTGGGGTGGAGAGATTGACAGCCACTCTTCCTGGCTCCTTAAATCAAAGAAAAACAACATTAGTCAATGTTTGACCATCTTGGCTTAAGATCCCATATCCAGGATATGTACTCCTGCAGAGTAAGCTTGTTGGAGAAGAAGTAGGAGAACGGAATGGGTCCAATCTGCATTTGCATCCTAAATTCTAAGGATGGCATGTTCTATACTCTTCAGCAATTTCCTGAGTCATCAGCCACAACGAGAATGATAGAGATGAGGCCCCAGCTCCACAGTACGTTCATCTGTTTTGAGAAGGCAGTGAGTAATGCTGCTGGACTGGCTACGTCTGAATGCTGATGGGAAAAGGAAAAGGGGGAGTGGTGGTTCTTGGTTCTCTATTCTGCCTCTGACCTGCTTGGTGGGCAACAGCAGAGACCAGAAGGTGCCCACGTACGTGGGGCCAGCATGTGGTCATGCCAATGGCCTAACCTTGCTGAAATGAAAGGACTCCATGGGTTATTTCGTTTACACAGATTTTTTTTTTTCCAGGATTTCAAAAGGAGATGGTTGGGGGAATGGATGGGGCTCAAGTGATTGGGCTGCTTTCTACCATATAGGAGGTCCAGGGTTTGTTTCCCGGGGCCTCCTGGTGAAAGGCAAGCTGGCCCACGTGGTGAGCTGGCCCAAGCGGAGAGCTGGCCTACATAGAGTGCTGGCCCACACAGGAGAGCTGGCCTGCATGGAGTGCTGGCCCAAGCAGAGAGCTGGTGCAGCAAGATGACACAACAAAAAAGAGACGCAGCAGACCAGGAAGCTGAGGTGGCGCAAGAGATTGAGCACCTCTCCCCCACTCCAGAAGGTCCCAGGATTGGTTCCTGGTGCTGTCTAAAGAGAAGACAAGCAGACAGAGAAGAACACACAAAGAGCAGACAGCAAGTGCAAAACAATGCAAAACAACCCCCAAGGATTGGTATGCACATTCAAGTTTGAGAAGCACTGACCTGAGAAGAGGTATTTTCCCTGTTAAATGTTTCACTAATTCTATAGTGAGGCGAAATCTAAAACAGTCTGTGTATTATTTGGAGTTAGTGCTTAGTAAATTATATGTGTTTGTCCCCATTCCATAGTGTGGGCTTTGTCATCCTTGCTAATCCTTTGGGGATTTTTATCAGCTCTGAGGTAAAGGTGTCTTTTCAGTTTTTGCCACTGATACTGGCTCAGGTGGACCCCAAATTTTTAGTCAACGTTCTTGAGGCGAGAGTGGGCAGATCAGGTGGGCAGCAGCCTTAACGGAACGCTGCTGGATCCTCATCAATTTCCATCTGAATGTGGCACAAGTCACAAAAGCACTTTGTAAACTATGAAGGGGTCTGAAAATGTAAAGCAGTAATGCCACCAAAGCACGTTGAGTCAGGATGAGAATTGTAAAGAAAGTCGGCTCTTCTTTTTCTAGGCCAACTTCATAGTCTGGTGGTGAAGATTAAAGTGGGGTATCTGAATTGAAAATGTATCCACTGCTGCTAGAGAGGAAAAAAAGTTAAGATGACAGTCTCTACCATTCGTCATTGGAAGAGCAGGATAACGGTTACTTAAGTTTTCCTTTTAGATACATCCTCTCATGGTCTCCATCCCAAACGTGATATGGCACTGCACTGGTAATAGGTAGAAACATTGCTGCCCAGAAACGGACGGGATAATTAGCAAAAAAGATGTTGGTGACTGAACTAGCGATAAAATTCCCGGCAAAATTCTTTGATTCAACTCCTAATTTACCTAGACTTCAGCATTTACTTAAGGTCTAGCTAATGGCCTGCAGGCTGCCAACTAACAGAGCCCACTTTCTGCCGTCTGATAAATACGAATATTAACAGCTGTTTTGCCTCAGCTAGAATCCATACCACAGTGACTGTACCTCAATCACGGCTGAAGTGAGTGGTATGTGTTCATCGGCTTTCATTTTGTAAATCTCTTTCTGTTAGGTCTCAAAGGAGACTCTGGGGAGCAAAATATTTGTTATTAAAGAGAGTTCTGAGGGAAGCGGATGTGGCTCAACAAGTCAGATGCCCGCCTACCACATGGGAGGTCCCGGGTTCTTGTGCCGGTGCCTCCTAAAGGAGAGGAGCAGACGCTGCACCCGCCACAGTGAGCATATGCCACAAGCCAGCAGGTGCCGCACCACAGCCTGTGGGGAGTGCATGTGGCTCAGGCTGCTGGGCACTCGCTTCCCATGTAGGAGATGTCCCGGGTTCTGTTCCTGGTGCCTCCTGGAGAAGGCAAGCAAACAACGAGCAGACAGACAAGAGAACCATGGGGGTAGGGGGGATAAATAAAAATAAGTAAATAAATCTTTAAAAAAATAAAGAGTTCTGAGAATTGTTTTGGTGCGTCTGCGTTAATAGTTGAATGCAGTGTTTCTCAGACTACCTATGGTAAAGAATCTATATTTCTTTTTAAAATTTTCATGTCATAGATCACTATTTTCATAAAATACAGTAAAAATAAATTACCAGAGAAATAAAATGAATAAAGATATACAAGGCACAAGTTTAGTGACCATGTACTTGGATTTTGCAGCAATGTCAAATTGTTATAAAAGTTCTAAACTCTTATGTTCAAATTCTGCAATAATCTTGTTGGAGACTGGTATGAAATAGTTTGCAAGTGTTTGCTGGTCTACAGGTTATGCTTTAAGCAGCTGTGGTCAAATGGATAATCTAAGCGTAATCACCTCTAAGGCCCACCTTGGCCAGAGTACTAATGTAACAACAGTGAATATTTCCTATGCTGTAGGCACTCACTGTTCCAGATCCACTACCTGTATTGCCTCTCACACAACTCAGTGAGGCAGCTCCTACTAGTCTATCCATTTACAGTTGAGGAAACTGAGGCACAGAGATGTTGAGTAACTTGTTGAAGGTCACTTAGTTAGTAAATGGCATAACTAGCATTAAACACAAGCAGTTCTCCTCCAGAGCACACACTCCCCCCGCCACACACACACCCCTCTGCTTCTCAATAGGTGTTTGGGGCAGGTTGCATATGAATCTACCCCAGGAATAAGTAATACATATTATGGGATTGGTGATAACACCGTAACCATAAAGAATTATTGCACCCTGATACTCTGAGTAATATCCTGTGACAACTGGACACCAGAACCGAGTTGATATATAATCACTGAGCAACCCTTCACAGTGGCCTGAAAGATGAATTTTGACACCTCCTTATAACCAAAACTGAAAAGTGTTCAAATCTCAGAAAATGTCATGCAAATGGCAACTTCAGAGTTCACTTATGACAGATACCCAAAAGGAATAGGGAGCATTTGGAGAACCAGAAAAGCAACTATAGGTCATCAGGGTCGAGTAAGAGCAGTTTTACCATCAGCTCTAATCCATCCCACAAGTGGCTCTAGAAGGTCAAGCCCGTCCCACCTCTTCTGCCACAAGCACACTATTCCTTCTTGCTCCCTGCTGCAGCTTTGGTGTTTCTTGTCTTGTTTGAAATGGGAAGCCAAGCCATGGGAACTTGAGGCAAAGCTAGTTTCCTTTTTGTGAAAGGAAAGGGGCCTGGGTTCTCTGGCGAAGCTGTAATTGCTTTGTTCACCCTCAATGGCAGGGCTGCCCCTCCCACTCTTCACCCTGCTTTGGCTCAGCCAGCCCCCCCGGGGCCTACGCTCCCTGGGTTTGCTTCATTGTGTCCAAAGCTGATAATGACATCTCCCACCTACTTCCCTTGCTGATACACGGATTCCTGAAATACCTTTACGGGCCTTCACATCACCATAAATGCTGCTTAAAGGAAGGGCAAATGGCTGAGTAAATGAACAACAGATGGAACATAAATGGCGCCACATGTCAGACTTAACCTCCTCAGTAAGAAGAGGTGAAACCAATCCAAAGCCCTTCCTTTCATCCCTATGCGTGGAGAACAACAGCCGCAGCTATCGCCACAAAGGGCTAAGATTTTCGTTTTACGCAAGTGACCACCGTGGACCTCTCTAGACTGAAAAGATATGCTCGTTTCTTAGTAAAACCCTGGTTTCATTCTTAAAAGTTACCTTGGTGGGAAACTGCACTCAGTGTTGCCTAAGCAGGGGGCAATGCTGACAGAACATCACATGTTTCTAATTATGGTCCTGAATCTACTCATGTACAGTCCCTGAGCCAAAAGTTGCTCTCAAAGAATCAATTTCTCTTTGTACAAACATGTCTTTACTAAATTAAAAAAACAAAGGAATTCTTGTAAGTATTTGCAAGACCCTATTTTCCTGCCATAGAGCAGAGTCTCTGCATATTAGCTTTCTCAGGTTTGGGGAGACTAGAGAGAACCACAGAAGGACAGCCAGCACTTCAGGGCAGGAATGTGGGTGCTGGAGGAGCCGAGAGGCAGCCCGAGCTGCAGCGGCTCAGAGGACAGGAGGTCACCATGGGCTGGGGTGGGTGGGGAAGAACTCATGGGGAAGAGGTACCAAGCTGGAGTCTTGGAGAATGGAAGTCTTCAATGGGAAGGGAGGCAAGAAGAGGGCATTCTAAAAACGATGGTAAAGGCTTAGTGGGGTACTGCTTTGGAGAGGAATAGGCAAATGTCATCCTTGGTATTCCTTTAAAGTTTCTTTGAATTATTCACGAAATACAGCAATTCTCATGCACACTAAAATTTGAGATCCATTGGCTCAGACTGAAGGAAGAAAAGAAGGGAAACTCTGTGGGCTGATGTCTGAGCTATTCCCCCTCCAGGAACTATCCTGGGCCTAGAGGTGACTGGGGGTTGGCTGGGGGATTTTACTCCCTTCATGTCTGCCTGGCATGTTTACTTCACTATGCTTTCACGTGAAGCCTCCATAACTCTAATACTTATTAAAAGACTCTGCTGTTGAGAGGATTAAGCAATGCAACATAGGTGAAAGTCCCTAGCACAGGGTCTGACGTGTGATAGGAGCTGGTTAAAAAGCTTGATCAGACCTAGGTACAGCGTTCCTTGCAAAGTTGGAGAGAGCTTGGCTCCCTGCTCTCTGTCTGTGAGAGCTGGCAATGTCTATCGCGGATCAGCAAAGAGCCATTGCTCTCAAGCTCTTGGTCAATGCCTTGGGGGGACTGTGTCTTACACCAGGGCAAGGTTCTGATGTGACTCCCATAATGTCAAGGTGGGGACTCTGGAATGACAGGTTGCAAACAGTCTCACAGTTTGAAAAACGTCTCTACAGTCCATGTTGCTTGGCTACCCGTTAGGGCCACACGTTGCATCAAATCCCTGGCTTTCCGCTGCAATCCGTTTCTTTGATCTTCACTGCATGGAATCTGGGATAAAACAAAAACTCTAGGGCCACCCCATGGAGGGCAGATTTCCTGGAGTTATTCTCCTGTGAACATAATCTCCAGATTCTACTTTCCCTTCATTATTCTCCCTCCATTGTGTCATCTCTTTCCATTTACATGGAAGTCAGGTTTACACCTACCTACTTAGCTGTGTCTGTAATTTAACTTTATTCTCCCTCTTTTTCCCAGACATGGTTCTTTAAAACAATAAAAAAAGAACACACACACATACACACCCACATACACACACATGTCTGGGACGAGGCTGGGCAAGGAAGGCAGAGCGAGCATATGCTTTCTCCTTTTTCCTTTGGTTTCCCCTCCACCTTTCCCCATCTCTTCCTTCCCTCTTTCTCTTTACTCATATCGCCTAGTTACCTCCCTGCCCCTGCTTTCTTTCCACAGTCTCTCTCCCTCTGTTTCTTTAATTGGACCCTGAGCCTAGCCTCCTGCTAAGACCACTTGTGACAAATTGCCCCCAATTCTGATGGCACCTGACTAGGGCTGCCTCCCTGGCACCAGACTCATTGGGCAAATGCCGTCTTTGAGTAGAATGATCCTTCAACTGCTTGGCCACTTGCAAGGTGCTCAACCTCTCTGTGCCCAGCTTTGACTGGGTCCTGGCAAGCAAACGGCCCAATCGGGCTGCCCAGAAGGCTAGATAGGGCTTGGATGGTATAAGCCCCTTTCTCCGTCCTGATGTCTTCTCTTTTTCAATCCACAATTGCCGTTATACCTTTTCTGCTTCTCCAGACTTAATTTCAAAATATAAAAATCTAAATGCTTTGCTTGGCAATCTTGTTATTTAGCCTCTCTTGGCTTATTATTTATATCAGCATTCTTTCTAAAACAGAGGAGCAGGAAAAGTGCAAGTGTGTCTACCTGGTGCATCTAATAAAACTCACTCATTTTTTTTTCAGTCATTCGGCACAAAGGAGCTGCCTGTCCACATTAGTTTTTCATTCTCTCTAGGAAGCTAATTGTTTTTCTTTTGATTATCTTGCAATTTTGGCCTGAAGTCTAAAATCTGGCCTGCTGGGCTATGCGTCAAATTTGTAAATTAGATGACATCTGTTTTGAATTTTATCATCTTTAATTTTCTTTCAAGCTTTCCTCACTTATTCATTTCCCCTTTTATTGTAAAGATCGGGTTTTGCTGTGTGCTTTAGACAAAAGTGTGGGCCTTTCTACTTTGGGGGGCACAGATTTAAATTACTGAAGCTAAATGGAAACAAGGAAGGCTATTCAGGGAAGAGATGTTGGGAGAGAAGCCATAGCAACCAACCCAGAGAGGATGAGCAGTTAACACAAAAGGCTGGCTGTCCACACCAGTGATTTGAGGTTCCCACCGAATAATTACAATCGATTAGAAGAAGATTGACAGCGAGGGTTGAACTGGGAGAAGTATTTTGAACTGAGAGAGGTTGAGGTGGTGGTGGTGGTGGTATGTGAGGTGAGTGGTGACCTTTTTTATCTCTTCACATTTAATTTTTCTCTTTAAGTAGTAAAGGAAGGAGGAACTTAAATGTTTTCTCATATATGCAGATTTATATTTTGATAGTGAGACTTTATTTTTTCTTCCTACCTACATATCTCATACATTCTTCTTTTCTGGGGAAAATTGTTTATTGCTAATTGGATTGGGCCTATTTAGTAAGGGTACATTTTCCTGTTAAAATATCTAAGGTATCACCTTTGCATAACATTTTTCTTTATACAAGCCCTTTTCACACATATTGAAAAATGACATCTGTCAAATGGCCTCTTGAAACCTTGCATTTGTTGACGTGATAGAGAGCAGACAGATGACTGACCAGGACATGTGCCTAAGCTTGCACTTCTGCTACACATGTCAGTCATCGCAGGAAGAAGTAAGCAGGCTGACTGTGTCCAGGGTACAATATAGCCCTCCAAACCCCAGCTGTAGACACTCTCAACCAAGTTTCTGAAACTGCATCATGGAAATAGCCAACAGTAACTCTGTGGTTGACAAACCATCCCTCCATGATGCTGGCCTTGAATTTCTTGGAAGCTGCCATATTTAGGCTGTTGCTATGCAAGTTAAGGGCCTGTGGAAGTGCTACCTTTGAACGGTATATATATCTAGCACTGGTTCTCAATTGGGGGTGACTTTGTTCCCCCTGGGACATTTGACAATATCTGGAGACATTTTTGGTGGTTACAACTGGAGGGAGTGCTCTGGCCTCTAGTGGGCAGAGGTCAGGGATGTTGCTAAATGTGCTGTAATGCACAGGACAGACTCCCACAGCCAAGAATAATTTAGTTCAAATAAGAAATAGTGCCAAGGGGGAGAAACCCTGGTATATATACTGCACCAAGCAACAACAGACAGATTTTTATATGCTCAACCAAAACTATGGTGTTAAGAGAAAAGGGCATTGGCAATCGGTCTTCCTCAGACAAAGAGCCATGGTTGACCTTGATGACCATATTGGTGAGATAATGTTCTCTATGTATAGTGGGGCAAAGAAACCCTACCAGATGGGCTCCCCTTCTGCTATCTGCTTTCTTGGTTATCAGCACTACCTCCAATGTCTATGTAGTCACTCAAGCAAGATATCTCTGGACACTCCACTTCCTCTCTTCCTCACTCACAATCCATTGGAGATCAGCTCCCCCCCCATTCCAAGCTCTCTCACTATAATGATGTGCCCTGATGTCATAGGTTCCCCACCACCTGTCCAAGCCACCCTTGCCACCTGTTAAAGCTCTAGCAATAGCATCCTGGACCTTCTCTCTCTTGCCAGCCTGCTGCTCCAAAGTGTGTCTTCATTCACCTATTCCTTTGGTGAAGAAATATTTATTGCATGCCTACTATATGCTAATTGCTGTGCTAGGAGCTGCGAGCATTCCTTGGATTAAAATTTTTCCAAATCATTCCATGTTGCTTATAAGACAAACCACTTGCTTTCTCACACAACATGTAAGGCCTCTCATAGTCTGCCTTTGCCCTAACTTTTCAAATTACTCTCCCTCCCTACTCTTGGTGTACTTGCTCCAGCCACGTTGAACCACTTGTTTTTCTTCAGTCTGGGTCACACATTTCTAATCCCTTGTATCTTTGCATGTGCTCGTCTCTCTATTTGGAGCATCTATTCTGCCCTCTCTGGAGAACTCCCATTCATCCTGTACAACGTATTCTGGTGCCTAGCAAAATGCCTCATAAATATGGAATAAACTCAAATTTCCCCTTCTCTATGAAGCATTCTCCAATTCCCCAGCTCATGTACAGTATATCTCTAGCACTCCATAGCATGTTGTATACACCGCCACCAAGTTCCATCACATGCTCTGACTGTGAACACTTACAGAGCAGGCATGCAGCCCTACACCTGCTGGGAGTTCCAAGCTCTGCCCCATGTTGAGCATAAAGCGGACACTGTAGCTGAATGCTCACTATTTAGTCCAGATGATGTCTTGCATTTTTTGAGCCTTTGTTTCATATCATGGAAATGGTATGCAACATGTTATCCCAAAACCCACAGTGTTTGATGTTAGCCTCCAATGCACCGCCTGTTCTCCAGAGCTGAATCCCTTCTAATGCACAGGATCTGATGAGTGAAGGAGGGTGTTTGAATCTATGCGCTATCACTCACTGTGTGACCTTGGGAAGATATTCAGTCTCTGAGCTTTGGTTTCTTCTTTTGTCAGTAGGAATAATGATATCGGCCTTAACTCCCTTGAAGGGTTGTTATGAGGATCAAATGAGATTACATATTCGAAATATGTTGTAGCTTCTAAAGGTCACAAATCTTATCAAATTTATCCTGATTCAAAATATAGCAATCTTACACATCTTTATTTTCTTCTATAGGCAAACTTCGAGAAAGAGCCAGTTTTGTGCACTATTTCCCCTCTTTCTCTTGAGCCCCACCTATTGTTACCTGCCCAGTCATACCACGGACAGCTCACTCACCACAATACCTGCTACCAAAACCAGGGAATACTTTTCTGTCCTTCCTTCATTTGACCTGGCCCTAGCCTGCCTCTTCCTGAGATATTCTCTGCACTGGGGACAGAGTGAGCTTCTAAGACATGGATCTCCTCATATCCTGCTATGTACAAAGCCACACAACAACTCTTCATTTCTTACCACGAAGCCACATTCAAACTCCTTAGGAAGGTATTTGCAAGGCCCATCATGATTGGGTCTCTACCTGCCACTTTTTCAGCCTCTCCTAATGTTGCTCTCCTTGTCATACAAAATGTTTTCTGTTTCCAGAAAATGCCAAGCACTTTTACAGGATGCCCCCAAAAAACAGCCTGATGCAATCTGATCATCTTTCAGGATATGGTCCAAATTGTCACCTCCTCTGGGAAGTCTTCCCTGATCTCATCTCCCCACCCCTCTCCCCTCCAAGCAGATGTAGATCCCACCAGCTATGTGTTCTCCATACTCCTTGAACCCTTCTTGATTAGCATCACCTACCCACTATTCTGTAACTATGCATTTAAATGTCTGTATCCTCCACTAGACAGTGAGCTCCTTGGGGCCAGCGATGATATCTTATCTTTTCATGCACGTCTAGCTTCTGGCAGAGTTACTGGCACATAGTTGGCATCGCTAAATGCTTGTTGAATGAAAGAGTGATATAAAACATTATTTGAACTACACTCTTATTCCTTTAGCATATTTTGTGCACCCTCTAGAATTTTTTTTTAAACAGATTTAGAAAAACTTCTGGCAAATGTGATTTATTCAGAAGTGACTCTATGCCGAAATAGTGGGTTTGGCTCTCTTTGGGATGTTTCACACCTACACAGGTGCTCCATCTCCATGAGGTCACCACAGACCCCTGAGGTACCCAGGAACTCCTGCTCACCTGCCACCTCCAGTCTTGGCGTTTTCCAGCTGTTGGGTGAGGAGCTTGGCAATGGCCGTGAAGCTGTTGCTCGTGCGGAAGATGTCCCTGCTCTGAGGGCCCAGGACGCAGGAGAAGGCATCCGTGAGGCTTTTAATCTCCAGCAGGAGAATATGGTGAAACGAGTGCTCCATGTTGGCCAGCTGGCTCACCAGGTATGTCAGGCAGCTCCTGGCTCTCTCCTGCCAAGAGCAATAGAGAAAAAATGAAATGTTTTAAAAGAAAATCAGAGTTCCATGACCAGCAAATGAAAATTCTATTAGGAAGCTTGCTCAGAGAGCTAGCTAAAGCTAAATAATAAGTTTCATTCATGGTTTCTCCGGATCTGCTTCTTTAGGATTTTAAATTTTTTCCCTGGTTTCCAGGATAAACTTTTTTTAAAATAAAATTTTCGGGAAGCAGCTGTGGTTCA
>JAQZBX010027955.1:0-28068 GCA_029593785.1 Cabassous unicinctus
GCCATTGACCTTTAAGATTTGTTGATTTCAGGAAGATGTAACTGTCAAGTATCTGTTGCCTTGCACATGCTCACTCGTGTTTTCTTTGTTCTAAAGCCAGAATAAAAGCCACACTTTGTGAGGTGGCTGGGCTCTTCTCTCCATATCGGACAGAGAGACCCCTGATCCCAGTTTCTTCTTCTCTTTGTCTATTTCTTTCCCATCCGCGGCACCGTTTTCACTGACCGAGTTCCCAAACGCCAACAACCAAGTGGGTTTCATCTCTGGTATGCAAGGATGATTCAACATAAGAAAATCAATCAATGTAATATATGGCATTCACAGATTGAAAGCAAAAAAATCATAAAATTATTTCTAATTATGTACAAAAAGAATTTTACAAAGTACAGCAACCTTTCTTGACAAAAACACTTCAAAAGATAGGAATAGAAGGAAACATACTCAACAAGATAAAGTGTATATTTGAAAAATCCACAGCTAACATAATATTCAATTGTGAAATGCTAAAGGTTTTCCCCTAAGATCTTGAGCAAGACAAAGATGCCCACTGTCTTTGCTCTTGTTTAACATTGTGATAGAAGTACTTGCTTGAGAATTTAGGCAAGAAAAGATAGAAAAGTCATCCAAACTGGAAAGGAAGAAGTAAAAATTTCACTATTTGAAGATGACATGATCCTATACATGAAAAGCCCTGAAAAATCTACAGCAAACCTTCTAGAGTTGGTAAATGAGATCAGAAAGTGGCAGAATATAAGATCAACACACAAAAGTCAGTAGCATTCCTGTACACCAATAATGAGCAATCTGAGGAGGAAATCGAGAAAAAATTCCTTTTACAATAGCATCTAAAAGAAGCAAATACTTAAGAACAAACTTAACTAAAGATGTAAAGGACTTATACATAGAAAACTACACAACATTCTTAAAGGAAATCAAAGAAGTCCTAAATAAATGGAAGAATATTCCCTGTTCATGGATTGGAAGACTAAACATCATTAAGATGTCTGTCCTACTCACATTGATTTACATATTCAATGCACTCACAATAACAACTACAACATTTTTTACTGAATTGGAAAAGTGAATTATGAAATTTATTTGGAAGGGCAAGAGGCCTCAAAAAGCCAAAAACATATTGAAAAATAAAAACAAAATCAGAGGAATCATGTTATCTGACTTTAAATCATACAACAAATACTGCATGTTATTGACACAAGGATAGACATACTGACCAATGGAACCAAATTGAGGATTCTGATATAGATCCTCACATATACAGTCAATTGATATTTGACAAGGCAACCAAACCCACTCAACTATGGCAGAATGGCTTCTTCAAAGAACAGTGCTTGAAGAAGTGGATATCCATATCCAAAAGAATGAGAGAGGTTCACCATCTCACATCCTATGCAAAAATTAACTCAAGATGCATCAAAGAAATAAATATGAAAACCAAGACCATAAAGCTCCTAGATGATAATGTACAGAAGCATCTACAAGATCTTGTAGTAAGAAATGGTTTCATAAACTTTACATCCAAAGATCAAGCAACAAATGAAAAAATAGATATATGGCATCTCCTCAAAATTGAAAAATTTTGTGTTTCAAAGGAGTTTGTCAAGAAAGTGAAAAGGCCATCTACTCAATGGGAGAAAGTATTTGGTAACCATTTATCTGGTAATGGCCTAGCATCCAGCTCATATAAAGAAACCCTCCAATTTAAAAATGAAAAGACAAACAAGCCATTTTTAAAATGAGCAGGAGTCTTGAATAGACATGTCTTCAAAGAGGAAATGCAAATGGCTAAAAAGCACATGAAAAGATGCTCAATATCACTAGCTATTAGGGAAATTCAAATCAAAACTACAATGAGATATCATCTTACACCTCTTAGACTGGAGGCTATTTAAAAAAACAGAAATACATGTGTTGGAGAGGATGTGGAGGAAAGGGAACACACATCCACTGCTAGTGGGAATGTAGAGTAGTGTAGCCATTGTTGAGGACAGCTTGGCAATTCCCCAGGAAGCTAACTATAAAAATGCCATATGATCATGCAATCCCACTTCTGGGTATATATGCAGAAGAATTGAAAGCAGGGACACGAACAGATATGTGAACACCAATGGTCATAACAGCATTATTCACTTTTGCCAAAAGTTGGAAGCAACACAAGTGTCCATCAACAGAAGAATGGATAAGCAAATTGTGGTGTATACCTACTGTAATAGTTTGATATAGATATGAATTCCAAAAATGGATATTGGATTCTGCCTGTAAGCTGGTCATTTCACCTGGGCATGATTAGAGCTTTAATTGGGCCATGTCAGAAGGGTGTTGAGCCTCACCCCTTGGTGGGTGGGAAACCAAAGATAAAAGACATGGCAAAGCACAGGGTTGGAATTTTAAGTTGGAGTTCTGATGCTGAATTTTTATGCTGGAGCCCAGGGAAGTAAGCACACAGAGGAGCTTGGTCATGAAGAAGGAGAAAAGGCCCTGGGAAAAGAGATGAGCAATTCATTCACTTGATAGTCTAAACCTGGCCTTGTGGAGTGACGCAAGCCTGAGCCCAGAGAGAGGCAAGCCCCCAAAAGAGAGGAACTCAGGAAGCCTGAACACTGGCAGACATCGGCAGACATCTTGCTCCAACACATGGCCATAGACTTTGGTGAAGGAAGTAAATTATGTTTTATGGCCTGGTAACTGTAAGCTCCTACCTCAAATAAATTCCCTTTTGTAAATGCCAACAGATTTCTGGTATTTTGCATCAGCACCCATTTGGCTGACTAATACACCTACAATGGAATAATATTCAGCTGTAAGAAGAAATGTATTAACACATGGGACAACATAGATGAATCTTGAAGACCTTATATTGAGTGAAGTAAGTCAGTCAATGAAGGACAAATATTACATGTCCTCACTGATGTGACTTAAGCAAATTGAGCAGACTCACAGAGCCTGGGTCTGGAAGATAAGTTATCAGGAGACAGAAAGGGAGTAGAGTGTGGTGAGTTGAGGCTCAACATGGGCAAGACCTATGATAAGGTGGAAGGGGGTGTCTGAGCAGTGAATACGGATGATAGTGATGCAGTGAACTGATTGAGTTCAACAGTGCTGGAATGTGAGGGGGAGAAGGGTGGGGGTGTTGGACTATCCATGGAATTGTGGGGAGGGCTGGAGGAAGGAACAGGTGTACTCTGAGGATTTGTAGCTCTGTTGTTATAACTACAATGGTGGGAATGTCCTTTTGGCAAATATGGAAGGGGAGGGTTACTGGTGCAGTGTTTTGGATGTAGGGGATATGCAAGATAAAGCACACCTGGGGCATGCTTCTATGGAATATGAAAGTGTCCACCTTGTCATAGTGTGTTATCTCAGTGAGTGGAGACCCACACAATAAACATGAAAATATTAAACTCTCATCCTGGGAAGTCCTTCTATGTTCTCAATTAGAGGGGCAAAAATCTCTCAAGAACATGGGCGGTGTCTAATAAAAGAAAATAGACAAATATGGCAAGGCCTCAATATTACTGCATGTAATTATGAACCTCATTCTTCAAAAATTGAAGCTTTGTAGTTACCATAGATTCTGAGGGGAGGGATAAGGAAAAATAGCATAGATGGAACATAGAGCATTTTTAGGATATTGAAGTTTTTCTGTATGATCATGCAGTGACAGCTATAGGACATTTTAATTTTGTCAAAACCTATAAAAGTGGATGGTGCAAAATGTAAACCAAAATGTAAATCAGTGACCATAGTTAGTAGCAATGCTTCAATATTTGTACATCAATTACAACAAATGTACCATCCACATGTAAAATGCTAATAAAAGACATGAGTGGGAGAGGGGGAGGGGGCTGGGTGTAGGGGAATCCTCTATATTTTCTAAGTGACTTTTCTATAACCTAAAGTTTCTCTGAAAATAAAGCAAATAAAACATGACACTCAGAGAACATATGGAAAAAATTGACATTGTATATAAAAGAAAATAGATCTTATGGTGATGAAAGACACAATGAAAAATATTTTATTTTTATTTTTTTAATTTTTGTTTTTGTATTTTATTTGTTATATATTATTATTTAATTTTTATTTGCCCCAAGAAGCCTGGACCTCTTCCCTTCCTTGAGGAGGGTACCACCCAGTCTCAAGCCTGTACAACCCAATCTTCATCCTGCCTCAAGGAATTTCCACCACCTCCCTTCTCTTCATCATCCAATATCCACCCTGTCCTGAGGAGTCTGTCATCCAACCCATGCCTGAAGAGGTTAATCCTGTCTCACCAGATGAAACTGCAAGAGAATGCCCTGAAGTAATTAACTGGCAAAGCACTCTTAATTTTTCTCCATACCCACCCCCACTACTCCTCTTCTCTTCCAGGCCTATAATTAGACTAAAATAAAAACAAGTCCCCAAAGGTGAAGTACAAAGCATAACCCATGAGAACGTACACTATAATCTAAAAGAACTGTGTGGATTTTCCCATTTATATAGGCAGAAATCAGGGGAATATATGTGGGTATGGATATTAAGGGTATGGGTTAATGGTGGAAGGAATATAAAGTTGGATCAGGTTGAATTTTTTTATATGGGCCCACTAAGCAAAGATCCTGGATTCAATGTTTTAGTTCAAAGGGTTAGAAAGGGCTCTAAGAGTTTGTGCTGGTGGCTAGCTGAAACATGGACCAAAAGAGGACTTACAATGCCTGAGGTCAATATGCCCAATCTACCCTAGTATACTATTGATGAGGAGATCCAAAGACTTAGAGAGACTGGAATGCCAGAATAGATTCACCATTTAAGATCTGCCCACCCACCCCAAGAATGTCCAGAGGACACATCTTTAACCAGACTATGAGGAATAAATTTGTGAGACTACCTCTATCTTCCCTGAAGTGCTCTGTCGTTGCTCTTCTCTGTAGGTCAGATATTACTGTGTGAATTGCTCTCATGGAACTAGAAACTTTAAATATATGGGGATGATCAGATCCTGGGCTGGCAGAAGCCAAGTAGGAGCACTTAATAGCCAAAGATATGTGTGTGTGTCTACCACAATGAAAGACACATTCAAAGCACCAATCAAAAGAATATGAGTCATATAGACTTATGGCATTGACTAATAGATCATGGGGTATCTATAAGTAAAACAGATGGGAATTCTACTAAATTCCTCTTGATCTGTATAAGCAAAAGAGTTCCAGGTCGAGTGATAAAAATCTTAACTTGAATTATGGGAACAAAGCATCATGGCCCCTTAATCAATTTCTAGGTTTGAGACAGTTTAAAGACCCAGAGCCCCTTGAATAAGGGGAAGACCAGGTCCCAGTGGGATCCTGTTGCACTGCCAAAAATTTATACTGTTAAACTTCTTCCCAACTTTCCCCAAAGAGACCTACAGCCTTTTACCAAGGTGTATTGCAGAAAAGGAAATGATCAAACATTTTGGGGATTATTATACATTGGCTCAGAAGTGACATTAATTCGAAAAGATGCAAAACATCACTGTGGTCCACCAGTCAGAGTAAGAGCTTATCGGGGTCAGGTGGTTGATGAAATTTTAGCTCAAGTTCATCTCACAGTGGACCCAGTGTGTCCACAGTGCAATTCTGTGGTTTTTTTCTTCAGTTCCAGAATGTATAATTGGAATAGGTATACTCATTACCTGGCAGAATCCCCACATTGGATCCCTGACTTGTGGAGTGAGGGTTATGGTAATAAAGGCCAAGCGGAGGCCACTAGAACTGCCCCTAACTAGCAAAATCATAAATCAAAAACAAATCTGGGCATAGTGCCCTGGACCATGCTGCCACCACCAAGGACACAGTCATGGCTCCTCCAAAGGCTGAAGGGGACTGGATGTGAGCCCAGCAGCATGAGTAGGAAGTTGGTACCAGGTTTGGGAATTTTAGGTTCCAGGCAAAAGCAGAGCTTCTCTGATTTACCTTATGATTATGGCACTCTGGAGCCCCACATCAATGTGCAGATCCATAAAGAAATGTTCTGCTCATCCAAGAGGGATTTTTGTGACAAGTCATCAGTTCCTGCTTGACTCCAGGACATGCTTACAAAGCCTTAGTATGATCAATGCTGGAAAGAAACAAGGAAGGAAAATTAATAGTCTTTGAAACAGTATCTGTTGGTTGATTGTTGTGTAATAAACATTGAGGCTGTGAAATTACAACTTTATTTCACAATCAAATTCATGACCTTAAAATGAGCTTTGGATTTCTGTTGGACACCTTTGAAAAAGTAACATCAAAACCATAAAATTTTGAATGAGATTTATGTGTATTGTGATTTATACCTAAAACTAGATATAAATATAAGTTTTATTTTCTGTTTTAATTTTAGAGGGATTACTGTTTGGTAAAGTTCTTCAGAGAATGTTTTATAAATTACAATTTCTCATTATTAGACATACCCTAATGATCCCAGCAAGCTGATGTCCTGTTTCTAAGAAACGCATCAAACCTAGTACACACTGAAACTCTTTTGACCTTGGATCGTTTTTATGTAACTACTCATTAAAGAAACAATTATTTTCCTATTATAATGAGGTAGAATTTTTTGTGTTAATAAAAGACTCTCTCAATCTTTTTTTTTTTTTTTTAATGCAATACTGTATTCCTGGAAAGATTGCAGAGATCAATGCCACCGTCAAGGATTTGAAGGATGCAGGGGTGGTGATTTCCACCATAACCCTATTCAACTCTCCTATTTGACCTATGCAGAAAACAGATGGCTCTTGGAGGATGACAGTAGATTATCATAAACTTAACTAGGTTGGTACTCCAATTGCAGCTGCTGCTCCAGATGTATAATTGCTTGAGAAAATCAACACATTCCCTGGTACCTTGTATGCATCTATTGATCAGGCAAATGCTTTTTTATCAATTTCTATTGGTAAAGACCACCAGAAACAAGTTGCTTTCACTGAGTAAGGTGAGCAATATAACTTTACAGTGCTGCCTCAGAGGTATATCAACTCTCCAACCCTATGTCATAATAGTGTCTGCAGGGAACTTGATCATCTCTCCTTCCCACAAGACATCACACTTGCCCAGTATATTGATGATATCTTGCTGATTGGACCTCGTGAGCAAGATGTAGCAATGACTCTAGATTTCTTGGTAAGGTATTTGTATGAGAGTTGATGGGATATAAATCCAACAAAAATACAGGGGCTTTCCACCCTGGTGAAATTTCTAGGTGTCCAGTGTGGGGCATGTCAAGATATCTCTTCTAAAGTGAAGGATAAGCTGTTGTATTTTACCCCATTTATGACCAAAAAGGAGGCACAATGTTTAGTTGGTTTCTTTGGATTTTGGAGACAATATATTCCTCATTTTGATGTGCTACTCTGACCCATTTACTGAGTGACCAGAAAAGCTCCTAGTTTTGAGTGAGCATTGGAAAAAGAGGAGCCCTTGTGACAGGTCCAGGCTGCTGTGCAAGCTGCACTGCCACTTGGTCCTTATGATCCAACAGATCCAATGGTGCTGGAAGTGTCAGTGGCAAATAGATATGCCATCTGGAGTTTTTGGCAGGTCACTGTAGTAGAATCACAATGAAGACCCTTAGGACTTTGGGGAAAAGCCTTGCCATCTTCTGCAGATAACTACTCTCCTTTTGAGAAAAGCTTTTGGCCTGCTACTGGGCCTTAATAAGACTGTAAGCTTAAGCATGGGCCATCAAGTTACCATGAGATGAGTTGTCTATGATCAGCTGGGTATTGTCTGTCCCACCAAACCATAAAGTTGGGCTTGTACAGCAGTACCCCATCACAAAATGGAAGTGGTATATATGAGATTGGGCTCAAACAGATCCTGAAGGCACAAGTAAGTTACATGGGGAAGTGGCTCAAAGGCCCATGGTCACCACTCCTGTCACATTACCTTCTTTTTCCCAGTCCATAGTTATGGCCTCTTGGAGAGTTCCTTACGTTCAGTTGATGGAGGAAATGAAAATGTGAGGCTGCTTTACAGATGGTTCTGCATGATATGCAGGTACTACCCAAAAGTGAACAGCTAAGCACTGCAACCTCTTTGGGGAAATCCCTGAAGGATAATGGTAAGGGAAAATCCTCCCAGTGGACAGAACTTTGAGCAGTGTACCTGGTTATTCATTTTGTTTGGAAGGAGAAATTGCCAGAGGTACATTTGTACAGTGATTCATTGGCTGTTATGAATGGTTTGGCTGGATGGTCAGGAACTTGGAAGGAACATAATTGGAAAATTGGTGAAAAAGAGGCCTGAGGAAGAGGTATGTGGATGGACTTTTCTGAAGGAGCAAAAAACCATGAAAGTATTTGTGTCCCATGTACAAGCTAACCAGAGGGTGACTTCATCAGAGGAAGACTTTAATAATCAAGTGGATAAGATGACCTGCTCTGTGGCTAACACTCAGCCTCTTTCCCCAGCCATTCCTATCATTGCCAAATTGGAATTATGAACAAACTGGCCATGGTGGTAGGGATGTAGTTTATGCATGGCTTAGCAACATGGACTTCTCTTCACCAAGGCTGACTTGGCTAAAGAAACTGCTGACTAATTAATCTGCCAGCAGCAGAGACCCACTTTCAGTCTCCAATATGGCACCATTCCCCAAGGTGATCAGCCTGCTACCTGGTGGCAGGTTGATTGCATTGGCCCACTTGTATCATAGAAGGGGCAGCAATCTGTTTTAAATGGAATTGCCACATCCTCCAGATATGTATTTGCCTTCCCTGCATGCACTGCTTCTTCCAATACTACCAACCATGGACATACCAAATGTCTTATCCACCACTGTGGTATTCCACACAGCATTGCTTCTGCTCAAGGAACCCACTTCACAGCAAATGATGTGCAGGAATTGGCACATGTCCATGGAATTCACTGGTCTTACCATGTTCCCTATCATCCTGAAGCAGTTGGATTGATAGAACAGTTTAATGGCCTTTTGAAGACCCAATTATTGTGCCAACTAGGTCAACATACCTTGCAGGGCTAGGGTAATTTTCTCCAGGAGGCTGTGTATGCTCTAAATCAGCATCCCCACTAAGGGGGTGTTTCTGCCATAACCAGGATTCATGGGTCCAGGAATTGAGGAGTAGAAATGGGATTGGCACCACTCACTCCTAACCATAGTGATCCACTAGGAAAATTTTTGCTTTTTATACCTTCATCCTTAAGCTGTGCTGGTCTACATGTCTTAGGTCCAAAAGGAGGAGTGCTTACACCAGGAAACACAATATTGATTCTATTGATCAGGAAGTTAAGACTGCCACCTGCCCACTTTGGGGTCCTTGTACCTCTCAATCAACAAAGAAGAAGTTAACTGTACTGGATGGAGGGATTGATCATACACAATGGAGGGAAAGTAGAGTTTACCTGGAATGCAGGAGATCCCCTATGGTGTCTCTTAGTACTACAGTGCCTTGTGATTAAAGTTAATGGAAAATTGAAAGAAACCAATCCAGGGGGACTAATAATGTCCCAGAATCTTCAGAAATGAAATTTTTTTCACACCACCAGGCAGAGATCTGCTGCCAGCTGAGATGTTTTCTGAAGGTAAAATGAGCATGGAATGGGTAGTGATAAGAATGAACTTTGACCATTGATCAGTAACAGGGAATGAGAATTGCAATAGTCATGAATATTTCTTCCTTCTTTTGTTATGAGTATGTTTGTATATGTAAATAAAACAAATATTTTTGTTTTCTTCCCTAAACTTTCACCTTATCATATGACATAAGTTGTATTAATTTCATGGCATAATATTTAATGATATCATGTTGAAGAGTGACTATTACCCAAGGACTTGAATCATAATCTGGAGGGATTCAGTGCATTTCTGGTTGTATGTAGGAGATTTGAATATTTGTTATACAGAAGCATATATATATATATATATATATTATATGTTATTGTTTTTATTTTGAGACTAAGTATAGTTTAAGTTGATGTGTATTGCTGCCAAATTCACAAGGAGTGGACTGTCATGGTTAGGCTAATGTGTCAACTCAGACAGCTAATGGTGCCCAGTTGTTTTGACAAGCAAGCACTGGACTAATTGTAATACTAGGGCATTTCATGGACTTTAATCATTAGTGAGTTGATTCCATAGATGTCTGATTACATCTATAAACAACTGGGGAAATTGCTAGGCCTTGTGCTGATTGTAGAGACCATGAAGCAGAATATTAAATGTAGCCAACTACTGGTGGTACTACAAGGAAGAAAGGATGGAGGGATTTCTATGCCAATTGGCAGTCATTAAAGTGTCTGTCCTGAAGGTTGCTGGAAATGTGAAGTTGAAGGAAAGAGGGGCATGATGCATCTCATCCTGTGCATTTTTGGAAATTTCTTATGCAGATGACAAAGTCATGCTCAGATGAAGGATGGAGAAATAAAGTCATCATTGGTCTGGTGTCTGTTTCAGTGTGTGCATGCAGGACTGTATGTGGGGACATGTGTGTCTTCAGGGGCACCAATTTGTAGGCATGCAAGGGCTTGCCTGATGTACATGTGTGGGGGCATGAGAGCCCACTTCTTGTAACCATGCTTAGGTATGCATTGTGTTCCTCCTTGTGGTGTTGGAAAAGCCTGTGGAGAGAGGTAGCCTGGACTCAGGTGATGGAAAATAGAATCAAAGCCACAGACCAGGGACATGAAAGGTAGAATCTGAAGGGGTGTATACATGCCACTTGAACCTCTCCTGACCCTGGGCCTTCTCTAGGTAGGAAAAGCCACACTTGGCCCAACTCACAAAGCCTAGTGGAAGGGACAGTGTTGTATTCCTGAGGTCCCTGGGCAGCAATGCTCTTTCCATACCATTTCTAGCTACACCCTTTGCAGTAGGGGCTTCCCACCATGGGAAAGACCAAAGAGGGGAAGACACCACAGATTGTCACCAAGGAGCCTACCTAAGAGAAAGATACCCTCATTCTGAAAAGATGAATCACAAGTGACCCAGCCCTGTGCCCTCTGAGGGCTACAGGTGTCCTATGGACAGAACTGAGGACAGACAGGGCTCTGGACTCAGTTTTGACAAAAGGATGGTTAGCAGGTTGGGTGAGGCAGGCACCCGGGGAAGGAAGGTTGCACTACCTTGGGACTGTGAATGCAAGGGTGGGTGAAAAGGAAAATTGCCCTGGGAATTAGCTTCTATCCACTTCTGGAAAAATCAGAGTTGAGAGTTTCCCTCACCCTCTGGTCTGGGGGTGCTTTCACAATGTCAAAGCTCAAGTCCATCACCCAACACTCATCCACAAATATGGATTAAGTCCTACCATGTGCTAGACATTCTAGAAGCCTCCTTGAACTGATCAAATAATCCAGTAGAGGTGAAAAAGAGACGTGAGTAGGAATATAACAAATACACAAAGTGTCTGTGCACATGATGAAAGGGAAGGAGAGTCTCCCTGAGCCCCAGATGAAAGGGCTCAGGAGGCACCACATCAGGGTCCCTAAAAATAGGTAGGGATCTCTGGAGAGTTCATCCAAGCAGTGGCAGGAGTCTTGGTTAGAGGACAGACTCAGGAACCAGATGCCAGGGTCCCAGTCCTAAACCTGCCACCTCCTGACTGCATGTCCTTTTGCAAATTACTTACCATCTAAGTGCCTCAGGTTCATCAACTTCAAATACCATAGACCTCAGAGAATTTTCCTGAGAGTTAAATGAGTGACCACAACTCAGCACTGGGAAGGGTGACCTTGCATGTCTTCAAAGCATCTTTTGTAAGGCTGCATGGTAATGGGGTGGGGGTGGGAGTGGGGGAGTTTGAAAGGCAAATTATTGATGGGTAGGTATCTCCTAAATTACCATGCTGCTCAAGGACTTTCAACCATGGTCCATATGGTAGTTTGAAGGCACCTGGGTCTGCAACTTCAAGGAGAGCCTGGATGGGACTCATTCTGCAGATTCAATCCTTCCACACTACCAACTTGGTGTACAGAGAACAGAACCCAGGTTCACCAACTTGGACATGAGCAGGGATATTTCTGGGGCACCTACTGATCAGGGTCATTGCTGGACCACCTGCCACCACTGATATCAGCTCAGGCAACAGCAAAGTCACAGGAATTAGTAGCCAAACTGTCAGCCACTTAGAATAGAATATACAGGAAGCTGCTGTGGAATTTCATTAAAGGAAGATTTATTGATTATGGCACACAGAACAAAACAATGCAGGCAAAGATTGATAAATGTAAATGCATTAAAATTAAAAGTACCTGTATGGGGAGTGGCTGTAGCTCAATGGTTTATCATCTGCTTTCCATGTACAAGGTCCTGGGTTCAATCCTTGGTGGCTGCTAAAAAATGTATCTGAAAAACAAAACAAAGCCACCAACAAAAAGTAGGGACAAGCCACAGAGGGAAAAAATATTTGCAATGCTCATGTTGATTCTAGAATTAGTATCCAGAATGTCTTAACACTCTTGTGAATCACCAGCTAATACTTAGCAGCACAGCTTGGGACATATGACCAGAAGAGGAATCAAGGGCAACAGATCAGTTATGGGTTTCATTGCTTTTAGTTTCTTATTTCCATGGCTTTCTTCTCCTCTCTCTCTCTCTCTCTCCATTCTCTTTATAGAGGACTCCAGTAATAGGATTAAGACTCTTGATTGAGAAGTCACACGTTAACTGAAGTAGCTCATCAAAAGTTCTTACCTACTAACAATGGGTTCACACCCACAGGAATGTGCATGGGCAGCATGCGTGAATGAAACAGGATGGCCAAGAAGTCATTGAAGACACCCAGCTCACGGCTAAAAAGGAAAATCAAAATAAGTACAAGTCTCTCTTTCACAACCAATAGGTTATCAAAAATTAATAGATGTGGAGAGGAGGAGCAAAATGGTGGC
Organism: Cabassous unicinctus; assembly: GCA_029593785.1. NCBI lineage: Eukaryota > Metazoa > Chordata > Mammalia > Cingulata > Chlamyphoridae > Cabassous > Cabassous unicinctus. The sequence continues at coordinate 12,858 of JAQZBX010027955.1, forward strand.
AGAGTAAGGAACTCCAAGAGTCACTGCTCCCTACAGTGCAGTTAGTAATCAGCTGGAGCTTTCTAAATCACCTGTTTGATGGAGGAGACTTGGATCTCCCACTGGATTCATAGAAATTTATGTCTCTGAAAATAGTTGAAAGAAATTTTTAAAATATGATATTTTTATATGAAGGATCAGATCTGCTTTAGTTTCCTAGGCTGCTCAAAGCAGATACCATGAAATGGGTTGGTTTAAACAATGAGAATTTATTAGCTTACAGTCTGAGGCCAGGAAAATGTCCAAATAAAGGCATCATCAAGGTGACGTTTCATCCCCAAAGACTGGCTGCTGCCACACTTTGGCTCCTCTACCACATGGTATGGTAAATGATTACATCTGCTGATCTCTCCCATCTCTCCTGGGTTTTATTGCTTTTAGCTTCTCACTTCCATGGCTTTCTTCTCCCTCTGTCTCTGTCTCTCTCTCTCTCTTCATTCTCTTTATAGAGAACTCCAGTAATACAATTAGGACCCATCTTGATTGAGGAGAGTCCCACCTTAAATGAAGTAGCCTCACTGAAAGGTCTTACCTACTTAAAATGAGTTCACACCCACAGGAATGGATTAACTTTAAGAAATTTTCTCTTGCAGCTTTCAGAACTCTGGGGTTCATAAAAGTTCAAATCAACACAGGATCATATTGTGCTTTTTGTTATTCTGTATGATTTTCTGTGCCTTGAATCATATATACAATATGACATTAATCTCCAGAATGAGTGATCAGAGATGTTGAAGAGGAGAGAGGGAAAGTTGAAGAGGTAGAATTAAAGGGTCAATACCCAAGATTTTCACAGGAGGAAAAAAGACTGAGTGTCCATAGAGGGCTCAGAATGTCAAACAAAAATGCACCCACAAGGGGAAGCATCATGTGAAACTGCATGATTATCCAAGAGAGTGAGAAGAGCCTGAGACATCCAATGAAAGTTACTCACAGGGTAGAAAGGCCCTTCCTCAAAAGCCTCCCATGCCCCAAAGACCTCAGTGTCAGGAAATGCAAGAAGAAAGGATCCATCCTTTAAAGGTAACTATATGTGAAGGATCTCAGGTCCCACATATAGAATGACAGAATAACATAGAAATGGTGATTAATTATGATGACCAATACATGACAACTACAAAACTAATATATAAATGTACAGCATAATAGACATAGTTGGAAGTCAAATTAGCAGTGTGGAGGAAATTTTTGGGAAAATCATAGTAATACAGATAAAAGATAAAGTGAAGCAAATTAGAGCAATTATAGAAAAGACATTTGGAACAGGAAAAAGCTACTTGGCATAAGGACAGTTAGATGTCTCTGAAGTAGAGTACCTACAAATGAAATGGAGAGCTGGTTCTTGGTCCAATTTTTGTGTCCAAGAACAAAGCTGCTTAAATATTTATGCAAAGATTTTTGTGGAAATAATTTCCATTCACTTGAGTAAATATATACAAGTGGGGTTAAATGACCATTTCTTAAGTGTATGATTTACTTTATAAGAAACTGGCATTACCTTTCTTAGTGGCTGTATTGTTTTGTTTTGCATTCACAGGAGTAATAATTATGAGTTCCTGTTGTTCTACATTCATGCCACTATTTGATATTCTCATTTTTTTTTTTCAAAGTAGTGTTTGGTGATATCTCATTATGTTCTAATTTGCATTTCCCTCATGACTAATACATTGAGTTTTTCTTCTAATATTATTTCCTACCCATATATATTTTTAATGGGGGAGTATAAAGATCCTTTAGCTATTTTTTAATTGGAATGTTTGTATTCTTATGGCTGAGTTTTAAGTGTTCTTATATCCTGGATAAAAGCTCTTAATTACATATGAGATTTACATATATATTATGTAAATCTGTGGCTTGTTTCTTTCTAACAGTGTCTTTCTCTGAACAAATGTCTTTAATTTTAATCAAGGTAATTTCATCACTTTTTATTGTTGATGTCATTTTGTGTTCCTTAAGTATTATCACATAAAATGTTCAATTTCAGTTTCCAATTTGGACTCCCTTTCAGGAACCTGTTTGACTTTCCTAGTGGTAATGGAGCCTCATAGGCAACAATTTCTTTCTCTAGGGTGCCTCAATTGATCTTGGGGGTGTCTGTTTTCATCAGCATGATGGTGGCTGGATCTTGTGTGATTGTTTGAACACTCATTGTTGAAATGCCTGTGCTCCATGCACTGAATTATCTTAGTATATCTACAGAATACCTATTGGCCATATATGGAAGCCTACAGGGCCCTCAACTATGAACATGCTTATAGAGACCAACTGAGTGCTAGATGCTTTCAGGGCTGTAATTCAATTGGTATTTTAGGTAAGGTGTCCATGGTGGTGACATATGTGGATATGGGACAAAGACCATGACTTCCCTTCCATATAGCTCTGCTTGGGATCTAACCCTAGCTGAGAAAATGCTGGGGAGGCCTGGGGAAAGAGGATGTGAGGGGTAGACCCAGGATACCCAGCCAATGGCTGCTGCCCAGTGCTGACAACTCCCTTTGCTGAAAGGTGCAGAGAAAACAAATCTCCAGGTTGGGGAGATAAGCAGATGCTGGCCAGCCATGATTATATATATACTATTGTCAGGGTTTATGTGTATTCCAGGCAAGGGGTTAAGGTATCATCAAGACCTATAAGGGAAATTAAGTGTACAAGAGGCTAACATTAGGTGGCACTGTTTTATAAGGATTGTTCCAATAGTCAGAATTCCCCAGAGGGCTGGGGAGTGGGCATTTAATATGCAGGAAGAAGAAAGAGGGACCTTCAGGGAAGAGATGCTGTGGACCCCTGTATGGTGGCCTCCTAGGCCTGATCTGTAACTAATATGAGACCCTCTCATGTCCTGCCAATAGCTGTCCTGATCTGTTAGCTTACTGTTAGTAGGAGCCTTGGTTGAGCAAGGCTGCCTGGTAACTTGCAGAGAGGGGTTTCCCAGTAAAAATAATCTTCCATGACTCTGAGTCAAAGGGGCCTCCCCAGGTCTGTGGATGCACTCTGGATCTCTTCTATCTGAAAGGCCAAAGAAATGCTCTCCCCATTGCATTATCTCATTCATTGTAAGGAAAACTCTCACCTTATGAATTGTTTGCCTGCTGGCACCTGCCTTGGCTCTCAGCCAACTCTGGACAGGCCTGTCTCCCTCTTTTATAAATGTAAACAGAGGAGGGGCCCTGAGACTCTACTGTTACTAGTAAATTACCTCTCTCTATTTTTTCTAGGAAGATAAGGGCAAACCCCATATTAATCTCACCAACAGTCTGCCCCTTTCTTCGTTTCTTCTTGAACAAAATCTTTTAGGTATGGTTGGTATCACCAATCAAGTAAAATTTGGGGTTTTAGTTTCCAGTTTGGGCTCCTTTTGGCTCCCTTTTTGGGGCCCTGCTTGGCTTTCCATGCAGTGACAGAAAATCTGTGGTTCCTGCTAACCAAACACATAGGCTACTGTCTCTCTCTTTGTATGATTGGGCCTTGTTATGTGGGTTTATTTAGGTTTGTAAGAAACTGCAATTTTTTTCTCAAAGCTGATGCAGCATTTTACATTCCCACCAGCATTGTGTGAGGGTTCCAGTTCCTTCACATCCTGGCCAGCACTTGGTATGTTCAGTCTTCTTAAATTTTAGCTATTGGAGTTGATGTGTTGTGATTTCAATTTACATTTTCCTAAAGACTAATGGTTTCATGCAATTTTTTAGGGGCTTATTTCACATCAATGCATTGTCATTTTCTTAAAATGTTTGAAAATTTTACCTATAATTTTGTTATTTTTGAGCTCTGTGAGCTCTTACCACATTTTTGATATGTCATTTAACAGATAAATGATTTTCAAAACTTTTCTCTGAGTCTATGCTTTATTTTCTAATTCTCTTCATGATGACTTTTGAATAACAGACGTTCTTCATTTTATAGAGCCCTATTTTATTTATTTGGAAATTGTGGTTTTGTTGCCATAGCTAAGGAACCTTTGCCTAAGTAAAAACATGAAGATTTTCATGTTTTCTTATGGAACTTTTAGAGTTTACATTCCACATTCCAGTCTGTTATTAATATGTGATTGTTTGAACACTATTTATTGGAAAGCCCATATTTTCTCCACTGAATTGTCATTACATACCTGTAGAAAATCTATTAACCATATGTATGAGGATATTTCTGGTCTCTCTATTGTGTTTCATGGATTGACTTGGCTATTTATTGCCAAAGTCACATGTTTTTGAGTACTGGGCCTTTAAATTATGTCTTGATATCAGGTAGTTTAGGTCTTCTAAATCTATTTCTTTTCATTTAAAGTTTTTTGGCTGTTCTAAGTTATTTTCATTTCCATATGAATTTTAATATCTGCTCCTTAGTTGCAGAAAAACCTGCTGGCATCTTACTTGGGATTGTATTGAACCTATAAATCAATTTGGGTAGAACTGAGACCTTAACAATACTGTGGTTAGTGTCCATTTACTTGGTCTACTTCTCCATATATTTACTTTTCCTTCTTTTAGAAAGGTTTTAAAATAAGTTGATAGTGTATTGATCTTGTTCATCTTTCAGATTCATAGATGTATTTATTTTATATTTTGATGCTTTTGTAAATAGCATTTTTATTTTCATATCATTTTATCGCAGCATATTGCAATGCAATTTATTGCTTTTTATTTTTATTTTGAAATAATTACAGATCCAGAGAAGTTTGCTAAGATAGCACACAGAGATGTGCCATATACCCTTTACTCAGTTTCCACTAATAGTAGCTTCTGACATGACTATACACAATATCAAAGCCAGGAAATTGAAATTGATACATTGTGTGCACAGTTCTTCTTTTTTTCCTTTTTTTCACTAATGTCAGTTTATCTAACCCTTATATCATCAAGGTGCAGAACTATTCAGTTCTTACATCAGACCCACTTTCCTCAGATCCCCACCCCATCTTCATTATTCCTAATCCCTTTCAACACTAATTTGTTTACATCTCTATAATTTTATCATTTCAAGAGTGCTATATAAATGGAATCATTCAATATGTGACTTTTTAAGGTTGGCTTTTTAAATTGGAATGGGTCTCTTTTTTTGTGAGGAAGTTTAAAGCCAATGACTCATATTTTTCCCTCCATGACAGGTGAAGTAATAGAGAGTTTCAGTAATTATCCCCAGGCCTAAGTGCTCTTTGTGAAGCAGAACTGGGCCTATGGAAGGCTCCTTGCATTCATCTACTCTTAGACATAAAAGATGGTTTTTGTGAGTGTGTAAACAAGTTTTCAGGGGAAAATGGACACAAGGAAAATATATCATTTTAAACTATGCTTAAATGGAATGGAATACAATCATAAATGAGGTTCCTTGCTCAAACAGTGTTAGGAAAGCACATACAAGATTTGTGAAAACAGAAATGAATTCATGCACATTGCTAGCTTTATGTTAATTTGCTTCAAATTTTTGTAGAATGTGAATGTATGAATGTAATTCTAAGACTAGTGAGCTGGGCCTCCTAAACACTGGATTCTATATGAACAAGTATTTTATCTTTGTATCTACAAAGTTGTCTCCTCTACAATGTCAGCTGCATCACACTTACTGAAGACAGCAGATTGTCTACTAGCAATTTGCTGAAAATGAATATGTAAAAACTAAATTTTCCAAATTCCATAAACTTCCACATTTATCAACATCACTGACATACACATTTTTAAAATAAATCATAAACAAATTTTAAGGCAATTCATATTTGGGTTGAATTTTTTTTAACACCTTTAAGGATAGCTAGAAGTTCCAGTTGAATAGCTTCAATTTTCTTGAGTGGTACCACTAAAATGATTATTTGTTGACTATCAGACTGGTTGAGTAGTCTAATAAATATAATGTTTATTTAGAAATGAATACTTTGTCATGATTGTCCCAAAATTATTTACACACTGAGAAAGGGAATGGGATAAAAATCACAAAAGATGCCATATAAACAAAATAAAAATCAAACCAACAGTACCTGACACATTATCTGATCAGAGAACCTGCTCAGATAACTTTCCCATAATTGAGAGGAAGGAGTCCCCTTTCTAGAGAAATTTCTATGAAATGAACTTGGAGTTAATGAAATGAAGAGACTGATCAGAGACACTTAGGGTGTCTTCAAAGATTATGGATTGGAGGACAAAGGAGCCATCTTATCAGGGACATGCTGTGAAAATAGTAGAAAGTCAAAATTAAAATTCACTCCTGCTGTATGACCTCCCCATTCTAATTTCTCTAAGAAGATCACTAGGAAATGTTTTCTCATGTGCAAACTTATTGAAATGTTCTAAGTAATCAATATATGTATATGTGGTATCTATATCTATATATTGATCTTTACAGGAGCTTAGTCCTCAGTCTTCTTCCATATTTCAATGTTTCAAGAGAACAAATGTTTAATTGAAAACTTCACCAGCTATTATAGCAATTGCATGTCTCTTTTTTTTATACATTTGTATTATTTGTAACATTGGCTGTGTACAATTACCCATCTTTCTCATCAGTCTCCTTGGAATAGAGCAGTTCACTTTGATGATGATTCTTCTCCACTTGGTATCACTGGGATGATTGATGGAATTCAGGTGGTGTAAGGTGTGGTTTCATAAGGCCTAATGACTTCACTCACTGATCTGGAGCCTTAGGACGGATGACTGGAAGGCTGGGCTCATTTAGAACCTCCACCCATAGCCATACAGCCACAGGAGTTTGGGGACCAGGGCTCCACCCATCTTCCAACACCAGCAGACCTAAATCCCACAAAGACTGAAGACAAAGGGTAACTCCATCCCCAATAGGGTCACACCCACCCCAAGGCTACCCGGCCTGAGAGGGTCAATGTTATGTGCCCTTACAAAAGTGGCCTGTAGGAGGCACCTGAAGATGCACAGAAAAGACAGGGAGTGTGTTGGCTCACCCCTCCTCCCCAAGGGTTTGGTGTGTGGGCAGGGTGGACTTGGAGAATACCTTGTGGAAACACTTGGGCACCACAGGACAGAGTCTTCCAGCCTCTGGCCTATGTGTCTCTCCAGCTTGGGCTGGTTTCAGGTTCTGGGGTGGTAGGTGTGGCACTCAAAATACAGCCTCATGCTAGAGATTGGGTAGAGGGCTGCAGATGCCTGCATTTTCCTTCTATTTCCTCTTTCAGAAATGAAGCTGACACTTTGTTCTGGAATTGGGTCAATGAGAGCAGATCTTTATATCCATTTTAGGATCATTTTTAAAATATCAAATTCAGGTAAAAATAAAATCTATTTAATTGTTGGCATCTTAACAGATGTTAACATTTCCAGGGTTTTCATTTTACCCTACACTTTGCCACTGGAAATGGTTTAAATGTGCTTTACTTCATCTTTCTATATCTTTTACCTTGATGATTCCACTCTTGAGGATGCTTAACAAATGTCTGCTAGTTTTTCTCTTAAGCCATTTGTTTGGATGTATTTTTGTGTGTTCATGTTTACCATATTTAATGGTGTTATGGTTTTTTGGAAGAAATAGGTTTTTGTTATTACCATTGTAAGATGCAATACAAAAAGTATATGCACAAAAATGAAGTCAGCCTTTTTGAAAAATAAATTATTTGTTTAGCTTATTCTCAGGAGGTTTAGGCTAGTGACCATGAGACTAGGTCTCATGTACATGAAAACATAAAAAGTCAAAGTATAAAGTTGTTGTAGTGTTACTTTTTCTGGCTTATTATACCAGTTAGTGTACTGAGAGATCACATTTTATGCTACAGTAAGATATTGAATATTTTTAAGGACTTATGAAATAAAGTCCTCTACAAATTATTTTTTAATTATCTTTCCTTCCAATGTGTCTGTAAAACCAAGAAAATTGGTTATCATTTCAGTGTTTCATTGCATTTTTAACTTCAGGCTGGTGGAAAGGAATATTTGAGGAAACTGGTGGCAGAAATCACTGAGCTAAAACCCTCCACAAATTATTTTTAGGAGGTCAAGTTTTGTGGGATTGGGTGGAGGGGACATTGAACAGGATACTAAGGTAAAGGGTCTTTGGCTTAACAGTGGCAGCTTGGAAAGCACAATGTATAACAGTATCTTGGATGGGAGGGGGTGTATAATGTTGTATTCAGAATAACAAGGATCTGCCATGCATCTCAGGATTTTCATTTTTCCTCATCCTTTCATAATTGCCCTTCTAGAAACCTGTAACCTATTAAGCATCTTCTGGCATGATTACCTTGATAGGAACCATATCATAGCAAACCTCTAGCTTTTGAGTATTTTTTTAAACACGTAGTTTTAATACATAGTTTCTTAAGAGTCAGAATACTAATGCTTTGTAGTGTATTCAATTATCCCACAGTTGTAAACTTACCTAATTGAAACAAAATCAATCATGGAAATGAGTAATGTCCTCTGCTTCTTCCTCACTACACTTCCCCCAAAAAGGTGTGAGTTGAACTTCCCTCAACTGCACATAAATCCAAAGAAATTATAGTGAATGTGTATTTCTTGATTCCTTCATACCTAGAATGTCTCTTTCCATCCCACTACCTCCAAGAGGAGGGAGTTGAAAAAGTGTTCACTAGAGACTTCTGTTAAAGGCCGTGCCTGTTTCCTTTGTGTGTTTTTGGGTGGGAATTGACCTTGCTGTTTTAAATCTAAGGACCATATAGTATGGTCATTGAACTTATATCTCTTTGGTGTTAGACATTTAGTTTACAGAATTCTGTGATATTTAGGAAAAGAGAATGGAACTGCAGTGGTAAAAACCAAGTTGGATCTAAAACTAACTTGGACATCATTTGGCTGTTACACTTTTCTTTTAAAACTAGCATAATTTATATGTTTATATTGCTCTGTTTTGCAACTGAAATTCTATATATGCTTGTCTACTAAAATTTTGCTTACACAAAGAAAATAAATATTTTGTTATCTGATACTAAGAAAAATGATGGGCTGCTTGCAAAAGTTAAACCAACCACTGTCCAGGGATGAGCAAACACCTTAAGACTGTGGGCAATCCATGGGGGTGGGAGGGGCCAGGGACATGGTCATCCTGTTCAGAAAATCTCATACCTGAGCCTTGAATCAAGAGAAACTTTCAATGGAATTTCAAACCATCAGCACCAATATTCAGCCATCAAGTTGAGGAAGTTACTTGCTTCTCTTCAAATATGGCACAACACCTGTGCCAACACTGGGAGAAGTCACTTCCCTCTCCAAGAGCCCAAGTGGTGCTTCTTGTGCTGTTTGTGAATTGGAAGAGAAAGCACCTCACCCCCACTCTCACACACCCAGATCTCTTCCTCTTTCAGTTTGCAAACTGGCTGTGAAATTACCCTCAGGGCTAAAGGCACACAACACAGGATCCAAACACAAGACCATGGTTGAAGATCAGTCATGTAAGGGGTTGGTCCAGTGACATCCTATTGTAGACCCAGATCACGATTAAAGATGCAGAAAAACCATCAGGGGCCAGGACTCTGGAACCAGACATCTCATGGTGAAATCTGTCTTGTCCACTTGAATTCAGAAATTCAATTCAATCAGCACATTTCTAGCCAGAGGCATAAGGATCAAGTCACAGGGCAACTCTGGAAGCCAAAATTCAGTGTTCACAAGAGACATTCTGTTTCTGCACCTGGGATACTTGCTTTCTTGAAAATGTGCCAGTCATGGGGGAAAATCATTCTCTGGCGATTTTTCAAGGGCTTGATTGGGCTTAGAAACAAGATGGGACATTTTCCTGACAGACTTGAAAACTAGGGCTTTCCTCACCCTTCAGTAAAGAACTGTGGAATCCACTGGGACACATTCGAGTTGGAACCTCCACAGATGAGCTCAAGTGCTTCCTGGTGGATACCATCATGTATTGTACACAAGGATCCTGTATTGTTTCAGACCCATGGACTGCTGTGTCCTCTTTTCCTACATCTGAACATCTTGGCTGAATTCTGTATTTGTGGATGATGTGCCAGTGTTAGGAAGACATGTAGCTTTGCATTTACTCTTGAAAAGAATAAACAATAAATTATTTCATTTCACATTTTACTTGGAGCTCCTCAAAATTAATAGAAAGCCATATCACACAGTGATGACTACCTTCTTGCTAATATGATTGAAACCATTTTGCAGCTGCCTCATGAGTCAGAGCTGCTAAGCAAAGTATCTCCAACCCAAAGAAAGCTGTCTAGATCACCCATGTTGGTACCATGGACACATTCTGCCAAAAGACAACATATCAATGAATTTCTCCCAAATATTTTCATTTTAATTCTCTTTTCATTTCTCATGATGCCACATCATTGGTTGGTAACCTGAGACAAAAATGACCAGAACATTTAATTAAAAATTATCATCAAACTCTGTGTCTTTCTGTTCACTGATTATGTCTCAGATGGCACTGCAAATCATGCCTCACCCCTCTTTTTTAGCTTATGGTATCCAAAAGATTGGAATTTTGGGGGCACCATAGGCAAGAGGTATCCTGAAACAACACAATAAAAAGAGAGACTTTTTTTGGAGGGTTTCTGGGAGAAATCTGGTAAAATGTCTTATCTACTTTCAAAGAAGTAGAATGTGACATAACAGCACTTATTTTTACATATGGGTAACCACATCAGAATCCCTATATACATAAGAAAAACTCTTAAGAATTATGAGACTCATCAGGAAATCTTTCTGTGAAACAAGAACTAGAGCTTCTTAACAATAGAGGACAGACTCATAAATTAATTCACAAAGATCTCCTCTAAATTACTATGTCAAAAGTGGGCTTATTCAAAGATTAAAAATCAGAGAAAAACATTTGGAACTAGCTTATCATTATTTTCTGAGTTAGTGTAGTTACAATTATTTAATGAATTTTTAAAAATTGTACAGAAATTTTTGTACCAAAAGCATTCACCAGTAAATGAAATCATTGAGGCCTCTCTTGTTTAAAGACTGTATTTTTCAAAGTAGCTAACTAAATACCTTACATTTTCCAGTACTATGTATTTATCTTTGAGTAATTATATGGAAAAATTTTATATTTAAAATGTTATTAGATATTCAAGAGTCATTTTGAAAGTTTGCATTAGGCCAGGTATTTTAAAAATGGTTTTTATATTTGAAAGGTAACAAATATGTGCTTGAAAAATATCAAAATCACAGGAGGAATATTGAAAAAGATTTTGAGTTTTGTGGCCCCATAAAAGTATGAGTTGGCCTACTGTGATGTGCAGTATTTCATTCCAACAAGATATGAAGAATTCTCAAATAGGAATTTGATAATCCAGACCTAAATATGGTATAAATGAAAATAGAATCACTAAATCAGTAATTTATGTCATTTTTGAAGATTATTTGGTACAATAGTTAGGGCTGTATATACAAATAAGAATTATGTTATCATTGATTTCAATTATATCTGAATTATTACTAACATTTAATTGTTTCTTCCTCTGTGGTGTATTTCTTAAAATGGATTATATTAAAACTAACCTGGTCTTACACTCTCTTTTAAAACTTATAATTTCATGCAAACTCCTTTCTCTTTTGTTTTGCAATTTTACATTAAAGGTCTTATTAACAGCTTTTAAAACACATTCCTTTTGCATTTTGGCTATACCACATGGTATGGGAATGTATCTCATTAAAACTGCTTTAAAAAACTAATAAGAGTAGTGCAATAGCCAGAAATAGCAGCTATGTAAAGCAGGGATAGGCTTTACCTCAAATGAATTCTTTATTATTAAGTCTCTATAAAATTGATTTGTAGAAAAAATTAAGGAGGGTTGGAGGAAATACAGCCAATGTGAGATATGGACTAGAGTTATTAATCATATTTTCACAATGCTCTGGGCTAGTTTGTAACAAATGAAATACCAAAAAGCAAGGAGTTCATGGAGGCAGATGTTTTTGATACCTGTATAATGTTATGCATGTTTATTTTGTAAGTTTCCAACTTCTATTTTACACATAATATGGCTGTATGCTCAAGTATTAATTGTACACTTCAATAAAAAATATATACTTACAAACAGAGGGTGTTGATAGTCATGCACAAAAGTTTTGGATTTCACTATTCCTTTATTCAGGTCTTCCATGTTTTGCTCTTCAATTTTGGAGTCTGTGCTCATGGGTGCATCAAGATGGATGGCTGTACCCTGCAGATGGGACCATGCCTCCCTTGAACATTATGAGCCACTCTGCCTGATATCTGGGGAATAGTCGAGATGGGGCTTGTGTCCTTGTTCAGCCTAGACATGTTCTTTCCTTCTTTGTAGTGCACAAGGCACCTGCATGCTATTGGGACAGAGTTTAAGGTTGGGAACTAGGTATCATGTTGTTGTGAGGGAGCTGGCCTGATACTTGTGAACCTTGCTTTTCTCTGTAAGAATAACTTTCATTTTATTTCAAATGCTTTCAAGGAAGTAGAATGTGACTTAACAGCATTTATTTACCTATGGGTAACCACATCAGAATCCCTCCATACATGAGAAAATCTCAGAGAATTATGAGACTAGTCAGAGATACTTTCATTAAAAGAAAAACTAGAGCTTGCTATCATTAAAGAAGAGATTCATAAAATAATTCACAAAGATCTCCTCTAAATTACTCAATCAAAAGTGGGCTTAATCAAAGATTAAAAATTAGAGAATAACATTTGGATCTAGCTTATCATTATTCTCATAGGAAGTGTAGTTTCCATTATTTCATTCATTTTAAAAAATTGTACAGAAATTTTAGTATCATCTGCCTTTACCAGTAAATGAAATCATGAAGGACTCTCATGTTTCAAGACTGCACTTTTCAAAGGAGCTAAATAAACCATACATTTTCATATGTAGCATGTACTTATCTTTTGAGTAATGCACTCATTTAGGAAAAAAATTATATTCAAATTATATTAGATATTTAAGGGTCATTTTCAAAGTTTGCATTTTACCAGGTATTTTTAAAAAAATTTTTTTTTATGTATAAGTCACCAAATATGTGTATGAAAAAATATTGGCAAAGCTTTTCTCTGAGTAGAGTTCATATCATACATTTAATGTAATTTTCTCCAACCCACACTATTATTATTTTATAAAGTATATTTTTATTATAGAAGGTGAACATAGGGAAAAAATCATGGACACTGAAAGACTCCACATACAACAGTCTTTCATCAACACAACACACTGCAATGGAAGCTTTGTTACAGATTATGAGATAATATCATTAGACTATGACCATTAATCGTCCAGAGCATATATTAGGCACACATTTTCCATTTTCTCCCACTAACAACATGTATCGCTTGGTGGGGATGTTGCCTGTTTTTCATGACTTCTCATGTGTTTACTATGTTTCTACCTTCATCATCAATTTGACTCCTGGTTTATTCATAATACATCTATATTTGGACCACTAGATCTAAACAGAATTAGAGCTTCATGACCATGTTAATAGAAAGAGATCCTTTTTTATTTCATTCCTGTGTGTTCCATTCAACCTGGTAGTCAGTTTAGGAGAATTCTATTAAAAAGGTTTCCTCCCACATGTCTCCCTGTACCTCAGCTCCCAAAAATTGGGCAGTGAATTTGTACAAGCCACACCCTCATGAGTTCCCCATGTTGGAGGAGGGGCAAGTAAAATCGCAATGCCAGACAAGCACCAACAGGTTGTCTCATTTTCCTGGACACATATATACCATGTGGAGCTTGCTCCTTCCTGTTTCAGCCGCCTCTGGTGGGAGCCCTTTTGGCACTTTGGGCCTGCAGGCTAATTTGGCACTCTTTGAACAGGATTTATATCCCTGGGTAAGCAAGGATATATCATATCACATGGGATTGGTTAGACTGTCTCATCATTGTGGTGTAGTTTCTCATTTTTGTGGTCATTTCTTCTTTGAAACTTGGCTGACTGAGATCTGAGGAGAAACTTTTGCAAACAAGGGGGTTTTCCTAGTATTCTCATTAGGATTGAATACAAGTTTAATTCACCTCTCTTCTGAGTCCACCTATGAATCTTTGCTGTGATTTGCAATTCCTTGAGAATGGTTATGGCCTAACATAAGGTCCATGGTAGCCCTGTTCTGGGGAGACTGAAAAACAGCAGGAATCCATTCATCAGACTGAGAAGTGAAGGCTGTAATGACCTTGTATATGATCTGTGATGTCCTTCTGGACATTGTTCTCCATGTTCCTTCTCATTCTGTCACTCCCTCCACTTCCCCACTAGATTTTTGGTTGCTTGCTGTGATGCCTATGGAAAAAGTGTTGTGATGATCAGGATTCTGTAAGTTTCTTCACAGAAAATAACTACCTGTTTTTAATTGACCCAGGAATGCAGGACGGGTACATCAGTTTACTTTTGTGCATTCTGATGCATAGTCATTAATTAAAATAGTCCATCTGGGTCCATAATATTTTCTTGGGGGGACTGTCAAAAAAGAATTTGACCTTTCTTGCCACAGAAAAGTAGGGGTTGACTGAGTGTTATCCATGGTAATTCATTCCAAAAAGATGTTAAGAATTCCCAAATAAGAATTTGAAAATCCAGAACAAAATATGGCATAAATGAAAATAAAATCACTAAACCAGTAATTACTGTCATTCTTACACATTATTGGGTCCAATAGTTAGGGCTGTAATATGCAAAACAGAATTATGTCATCATTGATTTCAATGATGTCAGAATTATTAGTAACATTTAAAAGTTTCTTCCTCTACAGGGTATTTCTAATCATGGATTGTATGAAATCTAACCTGGTCTTACACTGTGTCTCTCTCATTTTTTTGGTAATACATTTTTATTCTATTAGGTGTGTATCATCAAGTAATGTTCAACTGGAAAATATTTGTGCACAGAATGATTTACTATTCTAAAATAAATCACGCATATTAATATCTCTAATCCTCTCAGACTGATTGATACGTTTTTGGGTAGTTCTCAAGCTCATGTGTAGGAGACAATTTTTCTAAAGTTTATGTTTCTCTTGAAACAAATTTCACCATTAATTTAGTGGTTGTTTTCATTTTATTTATGTTATTATTAGAGCAGTGGGTTTACCAAAAATTTCTTGTAGAAAATAGAGAATTTCCATATATCCCCCACTTATTTTCCTTATCATTAACCTTTTATATTCCTCTCTTTACTTATTGATATTCCATAGAAAGGGTCAATCCTTTAACAAATATGGTGTTTTGAATTCTCTTATTAGTAATGTATCACTATCTATT
>JAQZBX010027956.1:0-28068 GCA_029593785.1 Cabassous unicinctus
ACACTAAATGGCTTGCATTGCCCTGGACAGAACAAGCTCTTCCTCATACTTTGCCTATGTTGGACTCCAGCTGCAGTCTTTCTGCTCTGTACCTTTTACCTGACTCTCTCCTACCTAAGTTTAGTATCAGTTGAGACATCTTTTTCTCCCAAAGTTTTCTAGACCTACCAAGACAGAGTCCCATACCCCACTGTACTTACCATTCTCACAGCTCTTACCACCACCCACTGCAGTAAAAATCTGCACTCCCTGTTTATCCACCAAACTGTGAGCTCCTTGATGGTAGAGTACTGAGTCAACATGGTATCCCCAGGGTTAGTTCAGTGCCTGAGACCACAAAACACATTTGCTTAATTAAATTGAAGTTAGCAAAACTGTGAATTTTAGTGATGTGGAAAGAACAAGGTCTTTACTGGATAAGATATCCAGGATGTCTTGAAAGGGTCAGGAATAAAGCCCAGAACAGGGTCTCCAGCAGCCAGAGCTGCTTCTGTGACACCAATGACACGCGTCTTCATTGACACGAAGTTATGGATGAAGAAAAGTACCTGCTTAAATGCTATTTCTCTCAGTTATATTTTCCCCTTCAAATATTTAAAAGTAAAACAGTGAAAAGTCTAAGTTGGGATATATAATATTTACAATGGCCTCTATTTGCCTAATAAGCCAAGAAAATGTTCGCTAATTAACATGTTTTCAAGTATCTACATTTTTGTGCAACCACACATTCAGTAATATTAGAACAAGGGCATTAAAATATCAGCCAAACTCTCTCATTTGAAATATTAGGTAATCGGGGCTTATGCACACATTTCTGTAACTTCACTCTATTCCTGTATGATTTCAAAATGCACCACATGTTCTCATATTTCCGTGTCTGCTCATGTTATTTCAGCTTCTTGGGCTGCCCTCTCACATCATTTCTGAGTGGTAAGAGCCACTTAATTATGTCAGTAAAGTAAATTCAATGATAAGGAATTATCAATTCAATTCCAAGACAAGCATATCATCCCTACAGTGTCACTTTCGTTGCTCTCTATCCTTGATTCCCAGAAAGTGCTTAGTAATTGGCAAGTTATATTTTAGTCAGCTTTAAATGCCCTCTGAAATTAAAAGAAAAAGGTCAGCTTCTTGGGATAAACTGTGTTTGCAAAGAGTACTGCTGAAGAGGCAGCACTACAGCCTGAACACAAATATGGCATTTTTAAGGAATAACCTCAATTGCATTACGCTAGTGTAAGAAGTCAAGCTCTAAAAGCTAACTAGTAATTACATTTATATGGGCAGTGCTCCTAGGTCAGAGGAGATGAATCATTGCTAGGGGCTAGGGTTGGTAGGCAGTTGATGTAAAGAGTTAGGGAGATACTTTTTGTAGTGTTTTATATCTTGCTTGGTAAGGTCAACATGCAGTGTATTCATCTGTCAAAACACTCAGGACTACACTAAATGATTAACTTTATTGTATGAAAATAATATTATAAAAGGAAAAAGAAAAAAGAATAGGGCAGGAGCAATTTGGGTGATTCATACCTATAAGTCAAAATCTCATTTGTGATTAAGCTTCCCAGCATTGCAACATGTGATGGTGTGAGAGGTTGTTTGCTACCTATTTTCTTTCTCTTGATGAGGTTGCTGTGACAATGAAATCACTTTGTACTCATTTTGTCACAGTATAAGTTTGTTTGTTTACTTTAAATATGCTGGGTAAAGGTGATATTAAGTTTATTTAAAAAAACTCTTATAAAAACTAATTCTTAAATCTCACTATGAAAAATACATTCCAAATATAGTGAAATATTGATCTTGAAAGGATGAACCTGAAAAAAGATATATCTGTTAATTTTGAGCAGTCCACAGAATTCAGTAAAAATAAAGATGAGCAACTGAAATGTCACCGCATTACTTCTCACCTGAAGTGACAACCGGAGAACTGTGGTACCATGCTTTAATTTCTAAAGAGTTCACACATGACTACAGGGATGAGGCTAAATGAAGAAACATGCCAGATGTAAGAAAATGGTTATTAATGTGCATGTGTGTGTGTTTGAGGAAGCTGAGATATCTGTCTATCTATCTATCTATCTATCTATCTATCTATCTATCTATCTATCTATCTATCTCTCTATCTGCTAATTTCATTAAGGGTTCCTTGCTGCGTGGTGTCTGCTACTGGGGAATGGGTCTCCATACTTTCAAGGCTTTGTCAGGGTGTCGAGTTCTGCACTTGTGATTATACCCTGCAACAGACATGGTTGGGGTCTTCATGCTCCTTAGGTCCCTCAGCTTGCTGCTGTTCCACAGCCATATGTCAGGCACTGGAAACTGTTTTTAAGGTTGATTTGGGGATTTCTTCTTACACTTATCTTACAGCCATCTGCTCTCCAGCTAGGTTGTCTACAATACCCAGCCAAGGTCATTCTTTTCTTTCTCTAAGGAGTCTGGTTGGGCACATCAGCCATCTTTGGGGTTTGTCGGGTGACAGGTGGTCAGGGAACACTACTCTCCTTTTCACACCCCAAGGATACTTTATTCGTTCTCCAAATACTCACTGTCTTCCAGGACTTAAGATATTTAAAGTGAAGGACAAATATATGAGGAAAAAGTTTTTATTTTCTTGTTACAGCCATTTTTCAGACATTATACACATAGCATAATTAAGTGAAAAAAGAAGGGGGAGAAGAAAAAAGGAAACAAAGTTTAACACCTAAAATTATTAACAAGTTCAAATGCCTAAAGATAACCCTAAAATAGATAAGAAGCAGTACTCTCCAGTTTGTTTTCCAGGTGTTTTGCCATATTTCTGTAAGTGTCAATCTATTGTATAAAAGAGATGTTTTCATGTACCTTGGTAATATTTTTTCTATGTCCCAGTGGTCAATTCCCGGCAGGTTTGATTCACGGTGAAGTTGCAGGAGACATCATTGATGTTCTTCAGGGAGAATTACAGTTTCTGCTGAAGCTTTAGAATCTGCTTTCCTAATTGGTCATTTACCTACTTTGAGATGTTAGCTCAATTCCCAGATGTTATTCATTGATTTAATTTTCCTTACAGAACTCCCTAAATGTCACTTGTTTTCCCCTTTCTAGTATTTTTAAAGAAATATTTGAATTTACAGAATCAATACATTTTGACAAATCCAACTTTGTCTCATAACACAGGCCTTCGTTCCCAGTGATACTCTTTTATCTAATTCCAAGTTGACAGCATGTGTTTAATCTTCTCTAGAGACAGCATGCATATTTATCATCTTGAGAAGTATTTCAGTCAGGGATGTTAACTGGTTCTCTTTATCAGTGACACCTGTTCTCTCTGCATCCTGGTATTTTTCAAGCTGTTTCCCTGTTCCTTCATTTCCTGCAGGTTTTCATTCCATCTAGTATCTTTCAAGGCAAGCAACTTCAGGGTTTCTTGAAGCTGAGCATTTTCATCCAAACCCCTAAATATTTCTTCCTTACATTGTTCTCCACTGACCTGAGATGCTTTTAAGATACTTTTCATCCCAGTCTTGTTGGATTGGAGGAATTTAAATGCCTCATTGAGTCACTGCATTTGTCCTTGAAGATGAGATATAATCATTCTGTGGAATGAAAATTTAGGGAGCTCCCATTTGTCCTTTGTCCAGCATGTCTATTATATCTCAAAGTGAGAATAGAAACCTGTTCACCTCCTTGTTAAATACTGCCAAACACAAACTTTGTAACTTTGGAGTAACTGGTCTCCACTGAGGGCTTCACAGACCTTGGAAATCAATTCAATCTTCTCACTGATGTTAATGATATTCTTCACTTGGGCATAAGTTCACTTGGCTAGGTTTCTCCTTCAAACTCTGTTGCCAACCTCATACTAAGAGAACAAGCAAAGCAGCACATACTACTATTTCCAAAGGAAAACATACAAGACTTGGGCCATGTGTCCATAATCTGACAAGACCATCAGAGCCCTAACTAGGCCTCTGAAAAGTTCCAAGTTTAGCTGAAAAGACTTCATTGCAGACCTTAGCAGGCCCTCCGTGGCCTAGAAGGGCTCATAGCTCTACCTCTGGCCAGTAGTTTGTGGGCTATAACTTTCTACTTGGAATTCTGTGCATGTTCCATCACTAACACAAACAAGTGCCTGGCACCAAGGACAGGCCCAATAGTGTGACAGAAGAGGGAAAGGGCAGGTTTTATAAATTGCCGCTACCTCACTCTTCTCTGGTCACTGTACAAATATAAAAGGTTGTTATTTGTAAAATATATTTGGGAAAATGGAAAAGGCTGATAACAGCAAGAGCAGAGCAGCCTATGAGCTGAGACCACTTTAAGCCCATATGGCCCCACAGGAAACCTAGGAGTCCCAAGCAGTGCCATGTAATCACCCTTCTCCACAAACGAACACCTCAGGTTATGCTGTAGTTGTAGAATATGGGGCAATCTGCAGTGGAGGACTTAATTGCCTTTATCCCATTGTCAGACTCCAAATTATCCAGATTTAACTTTTATATCTGCAGCTTCCAAGTCTAGTCCTGTTTACTAAGGGCCCAGAATCTCTGCACTGGGAGCAATCTTCCTTGTTTTGTTTGTTTTTTTAGAGCTAGTGGTTTATTCTGTTGTTATTTTTTTGTTTGTGGGTTTTTTTTTTTTGGTAGGTCAAGTCATCTTCAGAAGTGTGAATATTTGGAACAAATGTGTCATGCTTTCTCCTATTTCTGCAGCTTTTATGTCTCTAAATAAAACCTTTATTCCTAGTTTCTCTCTTGCAGTCTCATTCCCCAAAGCACCTGCTTCATCACTGCAGTCTTTGCCATGAGTCACTCATATTTGCAAGGCCTTTACGGAGGTGAAATTCGAGAATTATCTGCAGAGGTTGGTCTGGGAGTTATGGGAACACCATGGTTTAGACAACAGTGCTACTTATTGTTCGGTAAGATATAAGTAATACTAGGGATGGTGGTGGGGTTTTATTATTTATAATTCCTTTTTCATAATTTAAAAAAGAGAATGTTTTTAAAAATTTACAACCTGTTTCTCAAAGTAAGGTTTTAAGTTATTTTGCAGTAGAAGGTTGTGGGTGTGGACCAGATTTCCTGAGCAAACCTTAATATGCATGCAATTATCCAATGTTTTGGGGTAAAAATAAACTGTAACTTCTGTAGTGGGGGTTTGTAGATGCAGCTTAACTGAGGAAGAATAATTTAATGAGGTATAATGAAAGTGTTTTGTTGTAAGTCTTTTGTTGCAACCTACATTATCTTACAAAACTGGGATGGAAAATTTAAACATCAAATATATCAATATATTTGTGAAATCCCTTGACAAAAGCAATACATACTTTTGTGCTGAAAATACAGTGGTATTTGGAGGGTTTATGTACATCAGCAGAAATGCTATCAGCTTTATAATTGTAGGCTGACACCCTCACAGTATCTACTTTCTGTCAAATACATAGTATGTACCTTCTGAGTGTGTTAAAATATAGTGGTTCACAGTTATTTTTCCATTTAGGGTTTAATGTACAGTATCAGTTATTGATTATACAATAAGCTTATAATAAATAAACAATTTACTCCTTCTAAATGAATTAATATGAAAAAATGGAATCAAACTAAAATTATAGAATGCTTTTGAAAAGATGACTCATTCACTGCCAAAAGAATATTACTGAGGCATTTGGTCATAATTCACCTTACCATTTTGAATAGATAGCATTTAGTGGTGCAAAATCAATTTTGACACAAAAGAAGAATTCTTAATATTCATAGTCTCAATAACCTGAAAAATATATATCAGTATTATAGCTTGACTGAGGAAATAAGGAAGAACCTACTCCTAATACAAACATACATAAATGATGGCTATACCAAGAGAAGAAATAATTAAATTCACCGACACATTCAACAGGAAAAAGAAATGACAAAATGAGGGAATAAAGAAGAGTTAGTATTAAGAAAATGTTGATGCCACCAACCATTCCACCAAGACTGATGTTCATAAGGACATAGCCCTACCTCCTGGGCACTAGAAAGATAGGAGATGATGGAACTAAAAGGACAGCCTAGGGAGACATAGATGAGTCTCATGCTTAAGACAAGTTCCCATGTCCTCATCCACTAGAACAATTTTTTTCCAGGACCTAAGCATCAGCCACGAAATTATCCATAAATCTTGATCTTTGTGTGGTGATTATGATGCAATAGGGAAACCATATGTAAGCAAATATACTGATGGGAAATACATCTGCAAAAGTATATGGAAATATAAACAAATTCTCTTTATTTCTCTCTCTCTCTCCCTCTCTCTTTTTCTCTGTCACACACACATACACACACACATATACACACTTATGAAAAAAACACAACACAATACTTTAGTTAATATATGGAAAGATGATTTTAATATTTATAATATAATCCAACAGCCTTTCATGATTAAAAAATAAATCTTAGTAAACTAACAATGGAAGAGAATCTTTTTAAACTGATAGAAGATATCTAACATATTTCTAAATGAATGTCTTATTTAACATTGAAAATGTGAAGCATTCCCTTCCAGCTCAGAAAGAAAATGAGGATGCAAGCTATTACCGCTTATATTGAACAAAAGAACTTCAGAGTAAAATAAGTCCACAAAATTTACTACTGAGTGCTGTAAAGAAAGAAAATAAAATTTTATAAATATCAAATTAATTACCTCCCTAAAAAGGTTATAAATTATCTACAATTAATAAGAGCACCCATTAAGGTTGCCAGGAGTAGAAATTAATAGCAGTCCTACTGAACAGGTGTTGGCCCACTCTTCCCACAGGACAAATCTGGCACATCACTGGATTATGAAAAGCCCTCTAGCCAGGAAAGATTTTTACAGATAAAAGAAAACAAATAAAAAACCTTCAAATATAAATTAATAACAGAATTTTTCTCTAGTGCCATATGGTGCCTAGAATAAAATTGAGAATGATAAATAAATTCCCTTCAATTTTATTTTTAATTTGCAAGTGATGGCGATTTACACCTTCCCCATGAGAGCATTAAGAAAGCTTCTACCTTCCACTTAATAAGTTTCCATTATACTTGTAGTTAGTAGTTCAAAGGACAGTCACAGTTTTATACTGAATATTTCAATTTTATACTAGAAGGAAATAATTATAACCTGTGGTAGTAGTCTACTCAGTACCTATTACAATTTAAAGAAATCTTTGCCTCCAGTTACCCCTGCATAGACAGTAAACCTAAGGATCTCTGCCATATCACATCTTAAGAATAAATATTAAATAGCTATAAAGTATTGCACAATAGTTTAAAGCTGCAGGCAGTTGTACCTCCCATATATAGGACAAATTTAGTTTTTAGAAACCACCACAAAGCACCTTTCAAATAAATCCCTTTACAAATAAAGCACCTTTCATGTAATATTCCTTTATGTATGAGGTAAGAACAACTAGTGAATAAATTTTTAAAAAATGAAATGAATATGAAACTGTTTTTTTAAACCTAGATTTTAAAAATTGAGATGCCTCTTCTCATTAGATTTCTCATTGACAGTAGCAAAATGGATTGTAACAGAGTCAATTGCTGATTATCCTCCTTAGAATTTACTCATTTCTAGGAACACTGGGAAGGTCCAGCAGAAATGTCTTACATGAGATTAAAGGTATTTTAAGGAGCAGAAATACACAGGATTGTGGAACTTAGAGCAGGAGAGAAGACAGAAACACCCCAGATTCAAAGGGAAACTGAAAAGCACCAGCTACAGGGCACCTTGGCCATAGATCTAGAAAACATGGGATGTGGTCCTGTAGATACAAAGGGACATTCACATGCTCTCTGAGGCTCAGATCTTCCCACCTCTGCACCAGAAAGCACCCCTGCCCCACTCTCCAGTCCCCTACCTCTTGAACCTTAGTCCAGGGCCAGCAACATCAGTGCCATCCACATTAGCCAGGCTCCTCCGGGCATTTCTGTAGCCGCAGATGTTGCAGATGGGTATGAGAGACTTCACAGAGCTGGGATAATGTGGCCCTGCAGCCCTGTTGTCCTGTGGTCCCTGAACCATCTCTCTCCTTTTCTACTACACTAAGGGGGAGTGGCAGGTCCTTCCTCAGAGTCTCAGCTTCTCTTCACAGTCAAAGGTGATGTGAACCTTCGTCCAGACCTCAAGTGAACCTCACTTTCATTCAGCAGGACATCCTTAAAGAAGCTCCTGCTGGCATCTATCCCCAGAATTTCAACATGTGCCTCTCTTGGCCAGGGTTCCAGGCTGCCTGACATTTCCTCTGCTGGTGCACAAACAAGGTACAAACTTGAAGGATAGAGTTTAGTACCTGGTAGCTGGGTCTTCTCACAATTATTGACCATCAAAAATTTCTTGACTAATTAAATTTTATTTAATGAATCTTGAATTGTGCTGATGTGATTATAGGTCAGGGTTGTGAGTGGACAAAGTTGTTCAGCAGGTTCAGGGGGGAGTTAGGAATGAAGCCCAGATGAAGGGCTTCAGCAGCCCAAGATCCATCTGAATTGGAGAAACTTTGCTTCTGATCCAGGAGGGTATCAAATGATTTGCTAAAATTTCCTCAGTTTCATTTTCTCCTTCAAACACTTAAAATCAAATTTGAGCAAATTTCTCAAAATCCCTAACAGTCAGGAAAATGTACACTCATTAAACACATTTTAAATATTCTGTCTACTATTGTATTCAAGTTATTGAATAGTCAGTTCCAGACTACATGTTCTGAACATGACACACAATTTCAATATTGGATTTAGAGGACAAGATACCAAATCACAGAGGAGTCTTGTAAATTATGCAACCTAATCCTTTATTTAAAATATTAGTAGATTTAGGCTTGTGCACCCTACACTCCACCTTGTATGGCTGAATGATTTCAAAATGTATCATTTGTGGTCATAGAGCCAGGCCTTTGCTCATGCTCAATTGGTTCTAACTGACAAGACCTTCTTCATGATTCAGGTGAAATAAAAATACTGTTGAACGGGTTAGTGATTCAATACCAAGACAAGCATGGCATCCCCACAGTGTCACATTCATTGCTCTCTAACCTCCTTTCTCATTGGTGTTGATCTTGATCATGAAAGGTACAGAGTAATGATCAGGTTGTATTTTAGATAGCTTTATAAGCCCATTACCAAATTATAAGATTTATTTCTTGAAATTGAGATATACTATCTGACTATGGAATAAAAGATATTGCTGAAGAGATGCTGCTAGAGGTCTGAAGGACAATTTAATCTCAATTGCGTTTGGCCATGGTGAGAACACTACTCTCTGTATGATTCCATTTATACAACATTATTTCCTTGACAATTCTATCATGTCACAGAACAGATGAGTCATTTGCCAGTGTCAGGGTGTTGGGAAGTAGTTGAATTCAAAGAGTCATGGAAGTACATTTTGAAGTGAATATCTTTTCTGTACCTTGCTTGTAGAGATGCTGCACACTGTATACATTTTGTCAAAACTCCAAGATGTGTACATAAAAGGTTGAACTTTAAATATTTAGAATTTTCTATTTTTAAAGGCAAAATAAAATAAAATATAATAATTATTTGGCAATCCAATCCCATAAAACAAAATCTCATTTGTGTTTAAATTTCTTGGCATTGAAAAGTTTGAAGGGCTGGGGCCTGGGGATGCTGTTAATATTTTTACTATATACTAGGGTAATTTAACAGGGGAGATCATTTTGGACTGATATGGTCACCTTATAATTCTTGGTTTTATACTTTCATGTATGTTGTTACAATATAAAACTTAATAGAATAAAATAAAAAAATAATCAACCATGTAATAATAGCAAACCTTTATCTTAAGCTATTAAGAATACATTGAAAATTCAGAGAAATGAAAGAGTGATCAAAGAAGGAAAAATTCTGAGAGAAAACACATATCTCTGTAGATTTGGGGCAGCACAGAGACTTCTGTAAATAACAACTGTATCATTTGTGTCACTTGAAATTACAGAGAAAGGATTGTGGCTCCACTGCTCAATTTCTAATATACTCTCAGAGTGACTATGAGGATGAGACTAAAAGAGGAATCATGCAGTTTATATAACTGGTTTTGATGTGTGTTTGTGTTTGTGTGTATGTGTGTGAGGGGTGTGTAGGTAAGTGTCCAGGGTGTATTTGTAGAAGGATAGTTACTAGAAGACCAGAGGGTTCTTGTATTTTAGTTGTCCTGTCTGGATGGGGTCAAGGACGCATGGTCTATTTTGTCTCAGTAGGGCTCTGCTTTGCTTATTCTCAGACATTGTCTGGGCCAGCATGGATCCATAGGTCCACAGCAAGCTGGTGCTTCCCAGCCATATTTGGGGCATTAGATTGTTTAAAAAGAACTGGCCTTGACCACTCATACAGCCACTTCCTCTCTAATTATGTAGACTAAAACATCCTCCTCCTAACTTTACTCAACACCTTTCCAATTCTCCTTGTGTCAGGAGGGCATGTGCATGGGATTTGAAATTGTGTGAGTGATAAGGGGGAAGGAGGTACTTGTCTTGTAGTATTTCTTTCAAACATATTTTGTTCACTCTTGAAATACTCTTTCCTGTAGGGCTTAAACTTTTCTAAATAAAAGACAATAATATTCTGAAAAACAATCTTTCCCTGTCCTATTATGAGTCTTTTCTCAGTCATACTTGGATCATAATCTAAGGTAGAAAGGAGAAAATATAGGATGATGGGAAACAAAAATATACCAACATATTACATATTGATACATATTAACATTTTGGCCTCATAAATAATAAAAGTGTGGTAAATTTACAAACAAAACATTAATGAATATATAGATGGGTTAGGTGAATATATAAGTATGCTGTTTTTGTGCATATGAAGAAACTATAAAAAATTTCTCAACCCAAATTATTCTATAATTTCCTCCTCCACTAAATCTTACATTGTGATGCTATTGGGGAAAAGTTTGACTAATGATATCAGGCACAGCTGGATATTTAAATACCAAACATGAGGAAAATTCTTAAAGAGACTGTAGAGTAACTACTATATGAGCTTTTTCTAAGTATATTGAACTTTATTTTTAGAGAAGCATTAGATTTACATTTACAGAAAAATTAAACTGAAATTATAGGGAATTCCCATATACCACCCCTCCCATACACATAATTACACCTATTATTGACATTTTAGATTAGTTTGGTACATTTGTTACAGTTCATGAACCAATATTGAAGCATTGCTTCTAACCAAAGTCTATAATTTATATTATGGTTTACACTTTGTGCTGTACAGTTCCAAAGGTTTTGACAAATGCATAATGTCATGTGTCCATCACTGCAGTAATACAGAAAAATCTCACCGCCCCAAATATGCTCTGTGTTCCTTCCACCCATTCACCTCTCCCCGTCCCTTCTGAATTGGCAGCTACTATCTTTATGTCAATGTTACAAGTTCTTTCATTAACACAAAATAGCTACAATAACAATAAATCTACTTTGGTCTGTGGTTATACACCCCACTTATGATTGTTCATCCCTCAGTCTTGAAGGATTTGGGATGATGTCAGCTTTGTTTCAGGCTGAGAGGGAACTTAAATATTATGGGACAGATGGAAGGAATTATTTTGCGTGCAATGGTATATACACCTTATTTTGGGGGATGGGACTTTTTGATCATCACATTTTTTTGGATGCCCAGGACAAGCCCAAAGAACTGGAGAATAGGAGTTGGCTGCTACTCTGCTGGGATTCAGGACACAATCGGCATATGAACAATACAAAGATTTAAGTCTCTGAGAAATATACCTAACATGTACATTTAAAATTATAGGTTCCTATAAAAGGAGTAGAAGAATCACGATTAGGGGAATTATAAAAGAGTACAACTATTCTATATTGGGGAAATATGTTATCTTATATTCCAAACTAAGGCCCACCAATGGGGTGCTGATTTCATGGGGTTGGGTGCTTTGCCTATAGTGTCCAGATGTCTTAGAGCCCTCAGGAGCACCCATTTAAGGCTTTGTTTCTGTGGCAGTTAGTGAAGATCTGCCTGAGACGTGCATAAGCGTAACCACTGGAATGGTTCAAAATTTATTTGCTGTAAAAACTATTATACATTAAATTGTTTCCCCTTTTGGTCAAGGTCTTTTTCCAAATGCATTGCTGATTGGTGCTTGATAATAATCCCTTGGTGCCAGGGACGCCCATCCCCGGGAATCATGTCTCATACCCAGGGACAGGGGGAAGCTTGTCAGTTTCTTTGGTGATTTTGGCTTAGAGAGAGGCTACATTTGAGTAACAAGGTAGTTTTCAGGAGGAAACTCTTGGGCATTAATTATAATTAGGCTGTTTCATTTTTACAGGAATAAGGTTCCTACATACAAACATTAAGATCAAGGACTTAGCATATATGTCTGTTCTTTTTTTAAGAAACAGCTTATATATTCCAGAGGTTTTTTTTTGTCTGTTTTGTTTTGTTTATTTTTTGCCATTTTACTTTAGAAAGTATTAGGGTTTCTCCAGGATGGAAGTTTAATATTTTGTTAGCTGGTGTATGGGCCTCTATGTATTAAGAAACATACCTATGATATCACAAACACATTCATATCCCATAAAAGTATGTTTTAAGTGCATTTTTCCCTATATATCACCCCACTATCAACACCTTATTCTAGTGGCATATCTTTGTTATAGATCCAGAAAGAACATTCCTATATTTGTATTCTCTACTGCAATCTTTGGCCACTCCAGAATTCACTGAGTTATACAGTCATCTGTTTTATCCTTTAGTTTTCCTTCTAGGCTCATGGACAGGCCACACTTCCCCTTTAAACCATATTTCACACTCACATTTCAGCGCTGTTAATTACACTCATATCATTGTACCACCATCACCTCCATCCATTTCCAAACTGCTACAATCAACCAAATTATAAATTATGCACAGATTAAATATCAGCTAGCCAATCTCTATGCCTCTTCTATCTCCTGATAACTAATCTTCTAGATTCTGCTAAATGGTTATGTTCACTCTACTTAGTTCATATCAATGAGATCATGCAACATTTGTCCTTCTGTATTTGGCTTATTTCACTCAATATAAGGTGTTCACGATTCTTCTATATTGTTGCATGTGCCAAAACTCCATTCCTTCTTACAAATGAATAATATTCCATCGTATGTTTATCCATTCATCTGTTGATGGGCACTGGGATTGCTTAAATCTTTTGGCAATTGAGAATAATGCCACTATGAACATTCATGTGCACATATCTGTTTATGTCCCTGCTCTCAATTCTTCTGGGTATATTCCTTATAGTGGGATTGCCAGATAATAAGGCAGTTCTATACTTTGCATCCTGAGGAACCGCCAAACCATCCTCCGCAGTTGCTGCCTCATTCTACATTCCTGTCAGCAGTGAATGTGTGTTCCTATTTCTCCACATCCTCTTCAGTATTTGTGGGGTTTTTTTCTCTTTTTTTTTAAATAGCAACCAGTTTAGCAGGTGTGAAATGATATCTCATTGTAGTTTTGATTTGCCTTTCCCTGATAGGTAGTGATGTTGGGCATCTTTTCATGTGATTTTTTATTCATCCATATTTCCTCTTCAGAGAAGTGTCTGTTCAAGTCTCTTGCACATTTTTAAAATTGGTTCTTTGTCTTTTTATTATTCAGTTGAAGGGTTTCTTTAAATATGCTGGATGTTAGACCCTTATCAGACATATGGTTTCCAAATATTTTCTCCATTGAGTAGGATGCCATTTGACATTCCTGACAAAATTCTTTGAAGAAAAAAAGTTTTTAATTTTGAGGAGGTCTCATTTAATTACTTTTTCTTTCATTGCTTATGCTTTGTGCATAATATTCCCGAAACCATTGCCTATCACTAGATCATAATGCTCCTGCATTATCTTTTAGGACCTTTAATGTCCTAGCTCATATATTTAGGTTCTTGATGCATTTTGAGGTAATTTTTGTATAGGGCTTGAGATAGGGATCCTCTTTCATTTTTTTTTTTATATGGATATACATTTCTGCCAGGAACATTTGTTAAAGAGACTATTCTGTCCCAGTTGTGTTGACTTGGCAGACTTCTCAAGTATCATTTGGCCGTGGATGTGCAGGTCTGTTTCTGAACTCTCAATATGGTTCCATTTGTCAATATGTCTATCCTTGTGCCAATAACATGCAGTTTTGACCACTGGAGCTTTATAGTATGTTTAAAAGTCAAGTAGAGTGAGTCCTCCAGCTTTGCTTTTCTTTTTCAAGATGTTTCTGTCTATTTGAAGCCACTCTCCCTTCCAAATAAATCTGTAATTGGCTTTTCTATTTCTGTAAAAAAATGCTTTTGGAATTTTTATTGGAATTGTGTTGAATCTGTAAATCAATTTAGGTAGAATTGACATCTTACTGATGTTATTTTTCCAATCCATGAACATGGATTATCTTTCTATTGATTTAGGTCTTCTTTGATTTCTTTTAGTAACATTGTATAGTTTTCTGTGTACAAGTCCTTTAAATCTTTAGTTAAGTTTTTCCTAGATATTTTATTCTTTTAGTTGCTATTATAAAAGAATTTTTTTTTTGCATGACTTCCTCCTCAAACCACTCATTATTAGTGGAAAGAGACACTACCGATTTTGCCTGTTGATCTTATATTCTGCCACTTTACTGAACCTGCTTTTTTAACTCTAGTAGCATTGTAGTTTTTTCAGGATTTTCTATATATAGGATCATGTCTTCTGCAAATAGTGAATGTTTTACTTCTTCCTTGCCAATTTGGATGTCTATTATTTCTTTTTCTATCCGAAGTTCTCTAGCAAGAACTTCTAGCACAATATTGAATAACCAGTGGTGATAGTAGTCATCCTTGTCTTGTTCCAGATCTTAGAGTGAAAACATTTAGAACTTCATATTAAGTATGATATTTGGCTGTGGGTTTTTCACACATGGCCTTTATCATGTTGAGGAAAGTTTCCTTCTATTCCTATCTTTTGAAGTATTTTTTTTAATCAAAAAGGATGCTGAATTTTTTTGAATGCCTTTTCTGCATTGATAGAAGTGATCATATAATTTTTCTCCTTTAATCTCTTAATGTGGTGTATTACATTAATTTATTTTTTATGTTGAACCATCCTTGCATACCTGGAATAAAACCAACTTGATTGTGGTGTATAATTCTTTTGATGTGTTTCTGGATTCGATTTGCAAGTATTTTGTTAAGGATTTTTACATCATAGGTCATTAGAGAGATTGATTTCTAATTTCTTTTCTTGGAGTGTTTTTATGTGGCTTTGGTATTAGAGTGTTATAGAGTGATCTATGATATATGATATATATATATCTATGATATATATAACTATGATATATAGATATCATAAAATGAGTTATTTAATGTTCCCTTTTGGTGTTTGGTAGCATTGTGGAAGAGTCTGAGCAGGACTGATGTTAGTTCTTTTCGGAATGATTGGTAGAATTCACTCAAGAAGCCAGCAGATCCTGGGCTTTTCTTAGTTGTAAGGTTTTTGCTGACTGATTCTACTTCATTATTTGTGATTCATCTTTTGAGGTCTTCTATTTCTTCTTTTGTCTGTGTCAATGTCTGTGTGTTTCTAGAAATTCATATATTTTATCTAAGTTGTCCAACTTGTTGGCATACAGTTTTTCATAGTATCCTCTTATGATACTCTTTGTTTCTCTGGGGTCAGTGGTGATGTCTCCTCTCTCAGTTCTTATTTTATGTGCATCTGTTCTCTTTTTTTTCTTTGTTAGTGCAGCTAAGCATTTGTCAATTTCATTACTCTTCTCAAAAAACCAGCTTTGGTTTTATAAATTTTCTCTATTTTTTTAATTCTCAATTTCATTTAAATCTACTCTATTTTCTGTTTTTCCTTTCCTTCTGCTTGCTTTGGGATTAGATCACTATAATTTTTCTAGTTCCTCCAAATGTACAGTTAGGTATGATTTGCCTCTTTATTCTTTTTTAATGTACACAGTTAGGGCTATAAATTTCCATCTCAGCTCTGCCTTTTCTGCATCCTGTAAGTGTTTTGTTTTTAATAAATTTTGATTATCTTTTTTAATTTTTATTTTCAGGAGATACAGGGGATTGAATGTGGGACTTTATATGTGGGAGGTAGGCTTTCAACCATTGAACTACATCTACTCCCCCACATAAGTTTTTATATGTTTTTTTCTCATTTTCTTTCACTTTGAGTTATTTATTGCTGTCTCTTGCAATTTCCTTTTGACTTACTGATTGTTTAAAAGTGAGTTAACTTCCATATATTTGTGAATTTTCCAGGTCACTGCCCATTAATGATTTCCATGCTCATTCCATTGTGTTGAGAAATAGTGCTTTGTATATTTTCAATCTTTCTAAATTCATGAGTGTTGTTCTATGACCTAACAGATCTTCTATCCAGTAGCATGATCTATGAGCTCTTGAGATAAATGTATCCTGCTTTTCTGGGGTGAACTGTGCCCTATATGTCCATTAGGTCTAATTCCTCTAATACATTATTCAAGATCTGTTTCCTTATTGATTCTCCATCCAGACATTCTGTCTATTGCTGAGAGTGGTGTATTGAAGTCCCCACTATGATTGTAGAGGCATATATTACTCCCCTTAGTTTTGCCAGTGTTTGCCTCATGTATTTTGTGGTACCCTGGTTAGGTGCATAAACATTTATGATTGTTCCTTCTTTTGGTAGATTGTCCCTTTTATAATATATAGTATTATTCTTTATCCCTCACAACATTTTTGCATTTAAAATCTGCTTTCTCCTTTATTAATGTAGCTACCTCAACCTTTTTTGTTTATTATTTGCATGGAAAAATCATTTTCCAGCTTTTCACTTCCAACTTTTTTGTATCCTTCGGTCTAAGGTGAGTCTTTTGTAGACAGTATATAGATGGGTCTTTTTTCTCCCATCAATTTTTTATTGTGGATATAATGAAACTTTCCATTTTATCCACTTGTAAGCATACAATTCAATGGCATTAATTACTTTTATATTGTTGTGCTGCCATCAACACCATTCATTGCCAAAACATTTTTGGGTCATATTTTTTTATATATATATTCTGCCAATCTGTGTCTCTTAATTGGAGTGTTTAATCCATTAAAATTCAATACTGTTACCATAAAGGCAGTAATTACTTCAGCTATTTTTGCTTTTGGCTTATATGTATCATTTTTTATTTTTGTTTCTCTTTTTACCCATTTAGTTGCTCTTACTAAAAGTCTTCTTTTATATACTCTCTTACAAATCTCTCTCTCCTGTCTTGCTTTTTCAATGTTTAGAACTCCCTTTAGTATTTCTTGAATGGAAGGCTCTTTTTGACAAATTTTCTCAATTTGTTGATCTCTCCCTCATTGAAGTACAGTTTTGCTGGATACAGAATTCTTGCCTGGCTTTTTTTTCTTTCTTTCAGCACCTTAATATGTCATACCATTGCCTTCTCACCTCCATGGTTTCAGATAACAAATCACTTAATCTTATCAATCTACTTTTATATGTGATAGATCTCTTTTCTTTTCCTAGTTTCAGGATTTCCTCTTTATCTTTGGTGTTTGACAATCTGAGTAATATATATGTCAGAGTAGGTTTGCTTATATTAATTCTGTTTGGAGTATGCTGTGCTTCCTAGACATGTACATCCATGTTCCTCATATGAGTTGGGAAATTTTCAGTCATTATTTTCTCAAACCCTCCTTTCCTCCTTTTCCCTTAACTTCTACCTCTGGGGTACCTGTAATACATATTATTGTTCTTTTTGGTGTTCTCTTTCAATTTTCTGAAGCTCCTGCTAACTTTTTTTCTATTTTTTTCTATATGTTCTACTATCTGCATGACTTCAGATGTCCTAGCTTCCATTTTGTTAATTCATTTCTCTGTCTGTCCAAATTTGCTGTTGTGTGATTCTACAGTATTTTAAATTTCTTCCACTGTCCCATTCATTAACATAAGATATGTTAATTTTTTAATGTAAGTTTAAAATTTCTTCTGTATGTTCACCTACTGTCTTCTATTTTTTAACATAAATTTTATTTTATTTTATCTTTTTAAAAGATACTTAGATTACATAAATGTTACACAAAAGATATAGGGATTGCCATATGACCCACTCTCCACACCTCCCACACCCTCCCATATGAACATCCCTCATTAGTGTGGCACATTCATTGCAATTGATAAACACATCCTGGAGCTTTGCCATGAATCATGGACCATAGTTCACATTGTAGTCTATACTCTCTTCCACACAGTACTGCATGTTATGTGATGATATAAAATGGCCTCTATCAGTCATTGCAAGGTCACTCAGGACAATTCTCAAGTCCCAAAAAAGCCCCCATATTACAATTGTTTTTCCCTCTCCCTGCCCTGAGAGCTTCCAGTGGCCACTGGCTCCACATCAGTGTTGTAATTTCTTCCATTGCTAGAATCACAGTATGTCTATAGTAGAATACCAGTAAGTCCACTCT
This sequence comes from Cabassous unicinctus, assembly GCA_029593785.1. Taxonomy (NCBI): domain Eukaryota; kingdom Metazoa; phylum Chordata; class Mammalia; order Cingulata; family Chlamyphoridae; genus Cabassous; species Cabassous unicinctus. The sequence continues at coordinate 18,451 of JAQZBX010027956.1, forward strand.
AGCCCATAGTTCTTACCCCAATCCAGAGGATTCTGGGATTGTGATGTCCACTCCACCTCCATATGAGAGGGGGATTATATCCCAGTGGGAAGATGGATGGGACTATCCTGCCTGCCACTGCAGACACTCTCCATTCCCTGGGATGCCCTTTGTCCATCATCATCTTCCCACCAGTTGTCCTGGGTAAATCTAATGAGCTGTAGAGTAGGTGTTACAACTCCCCCAAGGTTCTGGGCCCAGCTGGCACATGAACAGCCCAAAGACCTGAGTCTCTGGATGTACCCCTAGAAACTCCAGCACCAACTAGAAGGCAGAGATGAGCCATATGTAGGGAAGACATAATTGAGTCCAACTCTGTCACTCTCAGGAGCACAAATGCCAAAGTAAGGCCCACTGTCAAGACATCAAACTCTGGACCTATCCATCCTGACCATAGGACCTGGGTGTCTCCAGAGGCCTCAGGAGTCCCACTGTTTGTGGTAGTTTCCACTTTGTAAGTCTTTGAGATCTTGCTGAGATGTGCGTAAGCAATACCTTTGGGATGACCTCCCGACTCACTTTGATGTCTCTTAGTCATATAAACTCATTTGTCTTTACATTTTCCCCCTTTTATTTGAAGTTTTTTTCCCAGTTGCATTACTAGTTGGTGCTAGGTAGCAATATCTTGGTGCCAGGGAGACTCAACCCCAGGGGTCATGTCCCATGCTGGGGGAAAGATAATGCATTCATATGCTGAGTTTGGCTTAGAGAGACACCACACTTGAGCAATAAGGAGGCAACCCTTAGGCTACCCATAACAATAGGCTAAGTTTCCATTTCAAGACCAAAGTCTAATAAACCTAGTCGTGAATATAAAGGTCCCTTAAGTGGATCATCCTCCTTCGCCAGTCACTGCCCCTGCACTTGGGGAACTGTTGCTGCTCCCTCAGAGAATGTGGCAGAGCTCTCCAGGATGGGAATTCAGTATTCTCTCAGTTACTGTGTGAGCCTCCACCCACTGTGACAATATCCAGTGAACATTTGAAGATTTTTACATATCTTATATGTATGCTCAGGTGAACTTCCTCCAATACTTCCCCCAACACTGACACCCCACACCAATGATCCTCCCCCACCCCAGTGGTAACCCTTCTGTGGTCCAAAGCTTCCTGAAAAATGAAGCTATTACAATAGCCGAATGCAATTAATAAGAAAATGAAACAATATTGATGAAATTAAATATAAGAAATAAAATACATAAAAAATTTTTAAACTAATAATAAAATTAAATTAAAAGATTGGGGTATTTAAAAATATGAGAAATATTTAAAAAAATTTTTTTTGCACAGTTTACCTTTCATCACCACAATATCTGGTATCCTATCTATGCCATGAACCTTCCCCCACTCATTCCCCAGTGTCTCAATATTTTTTCATTTTGTTTTCAAAGAAGTTTTAGGTCACAGCAAAGTCAAACACAGAATACAGGAGACTTTCATATACCCAACATCCTCCCATTTTTACACTCCCCATATTAATACCTTTTTATATGTGGATGATTCCTTTGTTATAACTGACATACAAATAGAGAAACATAGCTACTAAACATGGTCAATGGTTTACATTATGGTTTACATTTTAGACTGTACACTTTTATAAATTTTGATGATATTTGCCATGTTCTGTGTCCATCATTGTAAGATCATGCAGAACAATTCCACTGCCCACTAATTACCTCCTGTTCAATCTATTCTATTCCTCCCTCCGCCTATCCTCAGGGCCCACGTCAACCCCCTGGCTTCACTCCTTGGATGACAAGATTCATAGTTACATGCAACAAGACTGAGTTCTTAACACACTGGTTTGTCCTCCCTTATTAGGAACCACCCATGCTCTTGAGAGACTCCCGCCTGTCTATTTGTGACCAAATTGGTCCCACCAGGGATGGGAGTACAATTCCATTCCGCTCATTATGTGAGTCCCTACCCACTGATACAACACATTATGAAAGAATGATCTCTCACACACTCCCTAGAAACCTGCTCCAGGTGTGCCCTGTCCTGAATGCCCCCCTATCTGACACCCTAGACCAGTAACCCTTCCTTGTCTTACTGCCATAAAAGCATCGCCAACTTTGTACTTTCAACCACATACCTGCCAACCCCGTGTTTAACTGGTCCCTCTCAAAACCCTCCCCCCAGTACCGTGGACCTTCCAACCCACCCTTCCTAATCTACCCACCTGCCAAACCTGCATCTCTCAACCCAATAATATCACTACCCTCTTGTCATATCCCTTCAATACACAACTACACACTTTCACTTTACCATAGATTATGCCCATATGGGCTTTGACTCAAAACCCTCTTCTCCCTTTCCATTTCTTGTAAACCTATCTTCCAGACAATAGCTCTCTGAGTCTGCTCAATTTCCTTAATTCATATCAGTGAGGTCATGTACTGTTCATCCTTCAATGCCTGGCTTGCTTCACTCCACATGAGGTCCTGAAGATTCATCCATGTTATCCTATGTGTTAGCAATTTATTCCTTCTTACAGCTGAGTAATATTCAATTGTATGCATGTACCGCATTTTGTTTATCCATTCATCTGTTGATGGGTACCTGGATTGATTCCAACTTTTGGTAATAGTGAATAATGCCGCTATGAACATTGGTGTGCTTATATCTGTTCATGTCTTTTGCTTTCATTCTTCTGAGTATATATCCAGCAGTGGAATTGCTGGATCATATGGAAGTTCTATAGTAAGTTTTGGGAGGAACTGTCAAACTGTCCTCCACAATGGCTGGACCATTCTATATTCCCACCAGCAGTGGATGAGGGTTCCCATTCCTCCACATCCTCTCCAACACTTATAGTCTGCTGTTTTTTTAATAGCTGCCATTCTAATAGGTATAAAATGGTATCTCATTGTAGTTTTGATTTGCATATCCCTAATAGCTAGTGATGTTGAGCATCTTTTCATGTGCTTTTTAGCCATTTGTATTTCTTCCTTGGAAAAGTGTCTTTTCAAGTTGCTTGCCCATTTTTTAAATGAGCTGATTGTCTTTTTGTTTTCAAAGTATAGAATTTATTTATATAGGCTGGATATTAGGCTCCTAAAGAGATATATGTTTGCCACATATTCTCTCCCATTGAGTAGGCTGCCTTTTTACTTTCTTGATAACATCCTTTGAGGTGCAAAAGTTTTTAATTTTGAGGAGATTCCATTTATTTATTTTTTCTTTCACTGCTTGTGCTTTGGGTGTGAAGTTCATGAAACCATTTTCTATGACAAGGTCCTGTACATGCTTCCCTACATTATCTTCTAAGGTCTTTATGGTCTTGGCTCTTATATTTAGATCTTTGATCCATCTTGAGTTGATTTTTGTATAAGGTGTAAGATGGTGTTCCTCCCTCATTCTTTTGGATATGGATATCCAGTTCCCCAAGCACCATTTGTTGAAGAGGCCATTCTCTACCGGCTGAGTGGGCTTCGTGGCCTTGTCGAATATAAGGTGACTGTATAGGTGAGGATCTATATAAGAACTCTCAGTTTGGTTCCATTTGTCAGTATGTTTATCCTTGTGCCAATACCATGCAGTTTTGAACCACTGTAGCTTTGTAGTATGTTTTAATGTCAGGTAGTGTGATACCTCCTATTTCATTTTTCTTCTTCAATATGTTTTTGGTGACTTAGGGCCTCTTACACTTCCAAATAAATTTTGTAGTTAACTTTTCCAATTCATTAAAAAGTGCTGTGTGAATTAAATATGTAGATTAGTTTGGGTAGGATAGACATCTTAATGATGTTTAGTCTTCCTACCCATGATCAGAGAATATTCTTCCATTTATTTATGTCTTCTTTAATTTCCTTTAACAGAGTTGTGTAGTTTTCTGTATATGTCATTTTCATTTTAAAGTAAATTTATTCTTAGGTATTTGATTCATTTAGTTTTGTGTTGTAAATGGTATTTTTTTCTTAATTTCTTCCTCAGATTGCTCATTATTGGTGTACAAAATTGCTACTGTTTTTTGATCATTGATATTATAGCCTGTGACTTTGAAATGCCTATAATGCATATGTTTGTGCGTTTTGTGTTGTCATTTAAAGCCCTAAGTCCTTGCTGGATTTTTTCTATCTTTTTATCTATCTGTTCTACTATTTCTGATGTACTGCCTTCCTCCTCATTAATTATACCTTCCGCCTGTTCAAATCTACTGTTATGGGCTTGAAGTGCCTTTTTGATTTCTTGTATTGTGCCATTCATCACCATAATATGTTATCTTTTTATGTAAGTTTATGACTTCTTCAGTATGTTCTCCCAGTGTCTTCTTAATACCCTTAATCTCTTCCTTCACTTCATTAAGTTGGTCCATGATATTTGTTTGGACAGCCTTGATTAGTTATTCATTATTCTGTATCTCTTTTTGCTTTTTAATTTGTTCATTGGACTGAACCAGATCTTCCTGTTCCTTAGTATGGTTTGTAATTTTTTGTTGCCCTCTGGTCATCTTTTTATTTTGATAGGTTTATTCAGTTGCTTAGCCTCACTCTTTACTTTGGTTTTATTTAATTGCTGTTATTGTGTGTGTTAAGTTTTCTCTTTGACACTTTGTTCTTCTTATTCTATTTCATTGCTGTTGTCTATGTTCCCTTGGAGGAAAAAATTATGGCCAGAGAAAGTGAAAGAGGAGAAAAGTAATAGGATAATAGTAGTAATAATAGTAATTTTTAGAAGAGGAACCATTTAAGACCTTGGAAAATGAATATTTATCTCATGTAAACAGTTTAGAGTAATAGGAATAGAAAGGGACATACCAACAATGAAATTGGAAACCAAATGGATAAAAATACATAGACTGAATTAAAAAGCTAGTATGATGAAGAAAGAGGGAAAGAAAAAAAAAGATAAAAAGAAAAAAGTTAATAATAGAAAGGTAACAGAATAGATGAGGTAGAAATAGAAACCAGAAAAATTGCGGACTAAGCAAAGAGAGGTGGAATGTAAAAACAACAACAGAAAGTAGAAGATAGAATGATGAGGGAAGGAAAAGAGATAGCCTTGGGATACAAAATTGGTATACACAGAAAAGGGTAAATCAAGGAAGAGGAAACACAGTAACCGTGAATCAAGTCAGCAGCACCTTGAGGAATTTCTCTCTTCATCCAGCTCCCTCCAGATTGATGTCCTGAAGCCTCCTACTTTGTGGGTTTTGAAAACAGCTCACTTAGGTAGGATGTTGCCCCCACTCAGCTGTTTTTTGTGAGAGAGACCTGCCTATGTTCCTTTGAAAGAAAAAAATTTAGGACCAGATGAAAGTAAAGAGATAGGAAGACAAAAAGAATAACAATAATGGTATTAGTAAAAGGCAGGAGAGAAAACATACAAGACTTAAGACATTGAATAATTAACATGAGTAAGAAGCATGGAGGAATAAGATTAGGAAAGTGGAATTGAAACAATGAAACAAGAATCAGAATAGAGAAACAAATATACAGAATGAATTAAAATGCTGGAATGGTGAGAAGAGAGGAAAAGAAAACAGAGAAGAAAGAAAGAATAAAGTAAAAATGAGAAATTTTATGGGGAAAAGGGGAGAGAAGGAGAAACACAAACAAGAAAAATTGTAGAACAAATAAAAAACGTGGAATGAAAAAACAGCAACAGAAAACAAAAGATATAAAGATGAAGGAGTAAAAAGAAATAGTGTAGGTAGAATAGATCATTATCTAAAAGAATAATTGAAAGAAAAAGCAAAAATAAACAAGCAGAGAAAGAAAGGGAGGGGATACAAAACAAGGAAGAAACAAGGCAGCAGCAACTCATTTTTGAAAAAGGGAGACAGAAGAAAATAATAATAATAAACACGGAAAAACAGCCTTCTTTCTTTGACCCTTAAGGATCTTCTCAGTCTGCTGGTGTTCCTCAATCATTCCCCCTAAAGCTTGCTCTCTGCAGGTTTTGAACTGGGTTTTAGTGAGTAAAGCAAGGGAAATAAAAGAAAATGAACTTTTTAAAATATAAGAGATCCAATTAAAACTAATACAAAGAAAATGTCTATATGTTCCCTGTCATAAAGTTTCAGCCAGATGCCTGATAACCTGGTGGATTTCTTCTCAAGGAATAGCAAACCAGGGACCTCATATATGTTAGACAGGACTTCTCCCACTGAGTTATTCTGGGTCCTTGGGTTGATTAGCCCTTCAAAATCTATCTGCCCCTTTTCCCTTGGGCAGGTTAGTTCCCCTGTTGTCTCTGCCCCCTCTGTGATGTAATTCCTCTCTTTACCTATGTGGCTGGGCATAACCACCAACCTGAGACAATCCCCCGCCCCTCTCCCTGCCAAGTCAAGGTCCCTTCCAATATTCAAGAGGGGCCCAGCTGGTTAAACTCGCTGCAAAAAATCTCTCTCCACTCTCCCAGACCCTTCCTTCTCTCAGGGAATCTGCTGTCACACTCCTGTTTAGAGCAGTTGTTCCACCTTCTGGGTCCCCTCCTCCCTTCTAGTTTGTTCATTTGTCTAAGCCATCTCTTCTTGTATCTTAGTATAGTTTGTAATTTTTTCCTGATGTCTAGGCATCTCTTTATCTTGATGGTGTTATGCTGTTGGTCAGTTTCTCTCTTTTGCTTAGGGTTCATTTTTGTTTCGCTTTGTGTTAAGCATCTTCTTTGATATTTGGTTCCTCTTATTCTAAATTTTTAGAATTTTCTGTATTTACCTGATAAAGATATAAAAGATCAATAAAGAAGAAAAAAGATAGAAAAGAGAAAGAAAAGAAATAAAATAGAAAAAATATATAGAAAATAAAGTACAGAAAAGGGAAAAAGAAAAAAAAAACAAAAGACAAGAGAAATAGGAAAAGAAATAAGAAATCAAGGAAAAAGAGGAAAAGGAAGAAATTCAGCAATTCCACTACTGCGTATATACCCAGAAGAACTGAAAGCAAAGACACGAACAGATATATGCACATTAATGTTCATAGCGGCATTGTTCACAATTGCCAAAAGTTGGAATCAGCCACGGTGCCCATCAACAGATGAATGGATAAGAAAAATGTGGCACATACATACAATGGAATATTACTCAGCTGTTAGAAGGAATAAAGTGCTAACACATGGAATAACATGGATGAATCTTGAAGAGCTTATGTTGAGTGAAGCAAGCCAGGCATTGAAGGATGAACAGTTTATGACCTCATTGATTTGAATTGAGGTAAGATAACAGTTTCTGAGAACCACTGATTGAAAGATAGGCTAATGAGGAAGAAAGAGAGAAGGGTAGGCTGTAAGCCATCACCTATATGGACATTATCTATGGTAAATTGAAAGAGTATAATTACATATTGAAGGATAGGACAGGTGGGTAGAGATTTTACTGGGTTCAGTGGTGCAAGATTAACAGGTTGGTAGATTAGGAAGGACAGGTTAGAATAAAGAGGACATGTAAATATGAATCTTGTCATCCCATGAGTCAAGACAGGGAAGAGAAATATGCCCCAGAGAGTGGGGAGGAAGGAACAGAAAAGATCAAATGGGGCATGTAGTGGTCATGGGAAATATTCTTCATTACTTTACATTAATGGACACAGGACATGGTAAATATCATCAAAAATTATTAAACTGTAGAGTCTAAATTGTAAACTATACTGGAAACCACTGAAAATTTTTAGTTGCTATATTTTACTAACTGTATAACAGTTATAAAAATGATAACATCCACAAAAAAAATAAAGGTTTTAATATGGGATGGGGAAGGGGGCAGAGGTTGGGTATGTGGGAGTCTCTAGTATTCCATGTGTGACTTTGCTGTGACCTAAAACTGCTTTGAAAATTAAATTGAAATTTGGGAGACACTGGGGAATGAGAGGAGGAAGGTTTCATGATACACTGGACATCCGATATTACAGTGATAAAAGGAAAAAAGAATCATTTATTTTAAAAAAAGGATTTTTTTTGTTTTTGTTTTTTTCCCCATTTTGTCAAATGTCCCAATCTGCTAATTATATTTTATTATTAGTTTAGTTTCCTTTTTTTTTCTTCTGAGTCTCCTTGTACTTATCCCTTGCATTTAAAATGATCATTATTATTTCTTTTTCCTATTAATTGTATTTTGTTATTATATTGGCTTCATATTCAAGGAAGGTTTGGATCACAGAAAGGTTACAAGGGGGACTGCAGAGAATCATTGGTAGGGGGTGTCTGGGATGGGGGATTCATGGGAGTAAGTCCATCTGAATATACAGGAAAGATATATAAAATTGTTCAAATGATCAAGGGATGGGGCATGGTCACGGTGGGTAGACAATTACTCAATTAATGAGGGAATCTGAATTCCCAGCCTGGAGAGCTCTGTCACATTCCCCAAGGGAGCAGCAACAGTCCCCTGAGTGCAGAGGCAGTGTCTGGCAAGAGAGGATGGCCCACTGATGGGTTCTTGTTATTGAGGACTAGCCTTATGAGTATTTGCTCTTCTAATTGAAACTTAGCCTATTGTTATGGGGTGCCTAAGGGTTACCACCTGAGAGTCTCCTTGTTGCTCAAATGTGGCCTCTCTAAGCCAAACTCAGCATTTGAATGCATTACCTTCCCCCCAACGTGGGACATGACTCCCGGGGATCAGCCTCCTTGGCAATGAGGGATTAATAACAAGTGCCAACTGGCAACATGATCGGAAAAATACCTTGAATAAAAGGGAGAAAAGGTAAAGAGAAATGAGTTCACATGGCTAAGAGACTTCAAAGAGAGTCGGGAGGTAATCCCAGAGGTAATACTTATGCACACCTCAGTAGGATCTCATAGAACACCAAAGTGGATATCACACCACACTGAGGGACCCCTGAGGGCTCTGGTGACACCCAGGTCCTATACACGTGGGGATAGCCCCAGAGATTGATGCCTAATTAGTGGGCTCTTCATTGGCATCTGTGTTTCTGAGAGTGACAGAGCTGGACTCAAATAAGTCATCCTTGCACATGGTCCATCAGTCCCTTCTACTCAAACCTATATGTGATGCAGGAGTTTTTAGGTGTACTTCCAGAGACTGTATCCTCTGGCCCACCTATGTGCCAGCTGTGCCTCGAATCTCGGTGGAGTTGCAACTCCTAACCTACAGCTCAATGGGCTCATCCAAGTAACCTGGTGAGGAGATGACGATGGGCGACGGCCATGCCAGGGAACGGAGAGGGCCTGCAGTTGAAGGCAAGATAATCCCATCCACTATATCCATGGAATATAAGCCCTCTCTGACTTGGAGGTGGAGTGGACATCACCATCCAAGTCCCCTCAGGATTGGGGGAGGAGCTGTGGACTAGAGTGGACTTAGTGGTGTTCTGTTGTAGACATATTGTGATTCAAGCAATGGAAGAAATTGTTACAGTGAGGTGGAGCTGGTAGCCACTGGACATTTTTAGGTCAGGGAGAAGAGGGGCAGTTGAAATACTGGGGCTTTTTTGGGACTTTGGGGGTTGTCCTGAGTGGCGTAGCTGCGACAGATGTAGGCCATTTTCCATCAGAATATATCATGCAGAACTGGATGCGAGAGAGTGTCGTCTGTGGTGTGAACTGTGGTCTATGCTCGGTGGCAAGGCCCCAGGATGTGTATATCCATTGCGGTTGTTGTACCCCACGGATGAGGAAT
>JAQZBX010027957.1:0-14823 GCA_029593785.1 Cabassous unicinctus
AAAAAAGACAATAAACAACTCATTACAAATTAAAAGAAAGAATATATTTTGTTACTATAACTATATTTTCAAAACAAAAAACAAGAACTGTAGTGTGAAGAGGAGCACTGTTTTACATTTTTGCAAATTTTTTTAACATCTGGCTTAATGGAAAAGACTAGTTTCTCATATATACTTCTATATTTAATATGCTATACATGGGTGTTTTGGATGAAGTAAAGAGAATCAAGATTCACAAGGACAGGTAGTTGGAAAGGGAGGAGTATTTTAATAGCTTTTTAAGATAGTGGATATTCTCTGATACTACAACAAAGTTAGCCAATGGCCATTTCCTAAAGGTTAGTTATAATGTGGACTCTAAAAACATGTAAATAAGCTTTTTGTTACCTATTCAGTAAAATCCATTGGTCAACCTTGCATTTGAATGGATTTTTTGGCATCATGTGTCATTCTGAAATTAGTTGGGAAGGCTAGAAGTCTAAAATCAAGAGTTCGGCCCGGCCCTGGATTTTCCTGGGTCGGGAGAGCTCTGGTGAGGACAGCCCTCCGACTCACTGACCTCTCTCTCCTCTGCCTCCTTCCGCTTCTACTATTGCTGGTTTCTGGCTCCTCCTCTGGCTTTCTCAGACTTACTGCATCCGAATTTCCTGTCTTTACAAGGACTACAGTCATGTGGGCTAAGGCCAATGGTAACTAATAATACCATTGTCAAAAGGTCCTATTTATAAATGGTTCACACCCACAGAAAGGTGGGCTAAGATTTGAATACATCTTTCCTGGGGCACATGATCCAATCCCCAATAGAGAGTTATGCCAATTTTCCATATGTAGATGTCAGTGTCTGGAAAAATTCTAAATATTGTAAAATAATTTTTAAAAATCCTATTCGTTAATGTCACCAATCTTGTCAGAAAAGACTTTAACTATCAGAACGTTCTAAAGGTCAGGGAGGCAGATATTAGTTTTCCAAAATTCTAACATTTGCTTGGACCCTCAAATTTTATCATTGGCAAACAAATACCATCCAATTATTTTTCAGGGAATAATAGCTCACTGTTCACTTTTGAGTAAATATCAATACTCACTGTAAATATCCGAATATCTGAATATTATAAGCAGAAATCTGTGGTGACCCCCAGTGAGCCCTGCTCTTGTTTCATGCTCTCTCCCGTGAGAGTGAGATGGACATGAGAATATGATGGGATACCGCTCCTGGGATTTGTTATATGGCACATTTGTCTTTAAGGGAGGGAGATTTCCTCAGCGGGCCTGATCTACTCAGATAAGCCCTTAAAAAGGATGGGGCGCTTTCTGGCCAAGTGAGTCGGAGTGAGAGAAGGATTCAACACAAGGAACATTCTGTATTATGTTGAAGAGGGATGGGGCAGGGATAGAGGTCGGTGGCTCTGGGAGCTGAGTGTTTCCTCATCAACAGCCAGCAAGTAGACTGGGGTCTCAGCAGAACAACTGCAGGGAACTGTATTCTGTCAAAAGCCTTATTGGGCTTGGAAGCATATTCTTCTCCTGGGGACCACCAGGTGAGAGGTCAGCTTGGCCGGCACCTGCAGAGAATACATTTGCACTGTATGTACCTAGACTTCTGACCTGCAAGATAGTAGCTGTCTTTTGAAGCTGCTAAGTTTGTGAAAATGTGTAATAAAACACTATGCAGTAATAAAACACTAGTACAGTTTGCGACGCTTTCCTTCAAATAAAAATGGTGTTCTGTAACATATTCACAAACGGGATGAAATTAAGTTTGGCAATTTACCTTAAAATAGAGACATTTTCCTGAGCTATCTGGTAGGGCCAGTAATCACAAGAGTCCTTGAATGTGGCAGAGGGAGGCAGAAGAGTCAGGGTCAGAGTGACGCGCTGTGAGGAAGACTCAGCCAGCGCCGCTGGCTTGGAGCTGGAGGGGAACGGAGAACGCGGGAGCACTCTAGAAGCTGGAAAGCACAAGGAGATGGCTTCTACAGAGCCACCAGAAAGGAATGCGGCCCTGCAGGCACCTGGATTTGAGGCCAGCAAGTCATTTCTTAGACTCCTGAAAACTAACGCAGAACTGTGAGATAATAAATTTCTGTTGTTTAAAAAAAAAACAACGGTGTTCTATGAAAAAGCAGCTAGTTTATCTCTGAAATGAGAGAATTGTACAAGTGCTTTTCCCCAAGACAAGTGCTGTACTTTGTTATGCAGCAGAAGTGCTTTATAAGTACTTCCTGTTTCATCAAGCAGAATATTAAAGAGACATGTGCTCAAGCGTTGAGATTTAATAAAATTAATAATTTTTATTGCTCCATCAGCATTCGTAAGTGAACTTAAGTGGCAGTGAAGAATACAATAGCGATTGGTATTGGTTAGTGCCACAGCCTACATTTGTGCTGAGATGCCAGCAGTTTTATCTACTGTTGCTTCTGTGCCCAGTAAAACAAACAAATCAGTATCATGTATCATGGTGAAAATAGTTTTGACCTAGTAGAACCCCCAAGAGGGTCTCTGGGAAACCCAGGCATCTGTAACGCTTTCTAAGAACTTCTGGCCTGTTTGATCTCATCTTCTCTCTCGGCTTAAGTGGCATCTGTATTCTGAAAATTGCCCAATTTGTTTCCCTAGCCCAGACTTTCCCCTGCTTCAGTCTCATGTAACCAACTGACTCATTTCCATATCTAATTAGCATATCAAACTCAACAAATTCAAATCTGTCTTAATTTTCCTCTGCACTCCAGCCTTTCATATCTCAGTATATGTTATATTTTCTTCCAGTTCATACCAAACTGGAAAGTTAAAATTTTTATAACATGCATAATGATCTCACTAGAAAACCTAAACTAAATGAACTTTAGTTCATAATCCAGAATCCATAAAAAGCTTTTCTAGGGAAATTTACAGAGCACTGTGCTGCAAGGTACTGAACCGGCTCACCTATGGGGACTTCTCCAGCTGTGCTCGCTTCCTCGGTGAGCTAATAATGGCGATATTTGGGTAAGATTGGCAAGAGCTGAGAAGGTTTATAGATCATGAAGAAGTTCAAAGATAAAAGAGCACAGTCTCTTCATGGTTACAGACCTGTTTAGGAGGGGGCAAATATAGTTTAATAAAGATTAGTAGTTTAATCAATACGGTGAATCCTTAACTATTGTGGCTTCAAACTATTAAAGTCTCGTTCAAGTTTAGCCTAACTTTTATGGAAGCTAAAGGCTGTTAAATTTTAAACATTTTGCCCTCAAACGTTTGTCCCTCCAAATTGAAGATATCTTCATTCTCATCTCACACAACTGTTTGCTGAAGTTTTGAAAAATTCCTACATGTACAACGTACGCTAAATTCACTATCTTTATACTTAACTTTAGAGGGATGGGGATGGTGGAAGAGGAATGAGAAACGTATCTACGCCTCTGAGCATTTCTCTCTCCTAGATTGTCAGCTACTGTGCTCTCCATTCTCTCCAGTTTTCTTTATTTAGCACCCGGCAGGAAACACCTTGTAATTAATGGCTCAAAAATGGCTTATGACGGTTGTCCATTCAAAGGGAAATTTTATAATTCCCATGCAAGGAATTTACATTTTTGTCCTTTTCTTCACCACATTAAGTTTGATTTAATATACTACTTAAAGAAATTAATGAGGCTTTTCCTAAAGCATTGGGAGAAAATAGCAAAGTAATAGTACTTACAAAATAAGAACAATTAAAGGTGAGAAAGGAAGAAAGATTTTAAATTGAAACAAAACATTAGCATATAGAAACCAAAAAAAAAATTTTTTTTTTTAAATATACTCTTGTGTCATGTGCTTAATGTTATATGTTGCCTTGTTATCAGTGGTTGAAGCCAAACCAATGAAGTCAACACCTATGGGCTAGGTAACTTTTGGGTGTTCTGTCTGGAATAATCCTGGTCAATCATCCTACAGAACTGATTATAAAAAGCTGGGCTAGAGATATTGTTGAATCAGTTCCCATCCAATCTCACTACTGAAAATAGGCAAACTATACCCTCATATAAACTCAACAAAGAACACACTCATGTATCACACGTTAGTGGAATCCATCTTGTTTACAAAATGACATACAAGATTTTTAGGAAAAAATTTTGTTTGAAAAGGAGAAAAACTCTTGGACTTAGAAGTTCCACAAATATAATAGCATTTGTTTGAGAATTGTGACGGGACTAGAGAAAGAAACAGATGTTTAAGTACAGCCCAGTTCTCCCTTTATTCAAAAGGCACAACCGTCAGAAATTCACGTTTTGTGAAGCTGCTTTGAAGTGTCTGTTTCTGAAGGCTTTACAACTTTGCCCCATGAAATAAACCTCCCAGGGTTTAGTTTACATACCTACCACTTGGTGTCATTTGAGCTTCCCCATGGGTCATGGAAGAAGAAATATGCTTTTATTCTTTTCATGAAAGAAGAAAGATTTTGGGCACAAATGCCGTGAGTTCTCCCTTACTGTGAAATGCCAGCACTCCGAGAGGGTCAGCACACTGTGAATAGAGTACACTGGTTAAAGGCATTGAGAGGTCTATGGCAGCAGAAAAGAAATGGTTATCCTTGAACTGATTGTTAATAGGCCTTAACCCACGCTGAAAAGACACATGTATTTCGTTGAAGTGCAAAGAGTTAACATTAAGATTGGCCTGAGTGTTGAAGAGAAGAAGCAGGAATGATACCAGGTGTTCCTGAAGTGATTTTCTGATGGCAGCCTTCCTTTCCTCTCTCCCTCCCTTTTTTCTTCTATGATCTTTATCAGTTTATTGGATGGCAAGTGCATGCCAAATTCTCTGTTGAAAACAAAGATGACGGGGCATGGGATCAGTTCCTGGAGGATCTTACTCAGGGAGTTTATAGTTTCCTCCCAACTTCCTGTATGTGGTAAAAGTTAAGAGAACTAGGGAAGCAGATGTGGCGCAAGTGATTGAGCTCCTGCGTATCACATGGGAGGTCCTGGGTTCAGTTCCAGTGCCTCCTAAAGAAGACGAGCAAGACAGTGAGCTGACGTGACGGGCTGGCATGACGAGATGATGCAACAAGAGTCACAAGGAGAAAAACATAATGAGAGACACAACAAAGCAGTGGCTCAAGCGATTAGGCGCCTCCTTCCCACATGGGAGGTCCCGGATTTGGTTCCCTGTACCTCCTAAAAAAAGGAAGATGAGTACACAACAAACAGTCAAAGCAAGTGTAAACAATAAGGGGGGGGAGATAAATCTTAAAAAAAAAAAGTTGAGAACTAGCTGAGAAGAAAGAAGAAAGAATAATGCTTCATAATTGGTGTAATTATAAAGGTCTCCCTCAAATACAAAGAATTTCTCAAACATGTAGCGTAACTACTATGAGAGTGCATTGAGGTGTTTTGTCATTCATACTTCACAACTCCGTGAGGAGGGTGATGTCATCTTTATTAAACAGATGAGGAATCCAAAATTAAAGGCATGGTCTACCAAAGTGACATCTCTAATGATCTTCAGAACAATGATTAGAGTCCACATCTAACTCCAAACTTCATGATGTATAAGTGTAAATCCTGTCCTATTAGAAGATACAGGGGTTAGACAGATGTCAAACTGGAAATGCCCTCAGTATAGGTGGAAATGAAAGGCATCTATTTATTTAATACCAACTCTACGCCCATTATGAGGCCACAATGTTTTCTATGTGAATCATGTCCTCTAGAGTTGTACAGCCTTACCTGACAGCCCTGCCCAGCACTGTGCTTTTCATCATTCACATATCATCATGTTCATTCATAATCTCTTCTTGTAAGATATGTAGTGTCTTTACATTTCAGAAGAATGCACTGAGTTAATTTTTCCAAAAACTTCCTTCTAATTAATTAATGGTAGAGTGAAGAGTGGAACTCTGCTCTCAATTAAATACCATTTGCTTTCCTCTGTTCTACATTAGCTGTCTAGAACAAGAGTTAGAACAAGGAATATTAGAGTTCTTGAAATTCAGGCCCTTCATTTAGTTATGAGAAAAACCAAGGTCATAGCTCAAGATTTCATAAAATTTAGGAAGTTAGCTCAAATTCAAATCTCCAGACTTCCAGGATGGTGCTGTTTTTGCTGAATGTGGCATGTTTATAAGATGACCACACATCTTTCAAGGGAAAGTAGCTTCTGGTAGCCTAAATGGGAAAATTTGGAAAGCTATAGGAGAAAATCTTTCCAAGCGATGAAATATAGACAAGAAGGATGTCTTAAGGGAAAACGATGCAGTCATTCTTGAAAATGTGGATTTTCTGAGATAATTCTGTTTACAGTCCTCTGAACGTTTCCTCCATCTAAATACAGTGCAGCAGAAAAGCCGGATTTCAGAGCACACCATCTCTCCCTTTCTCCACCGTTCTTCCCATTAACCAGTGCCCTAGGAGGGGTGTTCTACTTTCTCATCTCCTGGCCCTCTCCATTTCCCATTTAATTTGGGGGGGAAAGGCCTGAAACTACTACCATGCAGTAAACCAGTAAGTTGCTAAAAAGCCAAGTAAAACAATCACTTAATCCCAAATTGTTATAAGTTAAATCCTGAATGTTCTTATTTCTGACTAAGTAGACAGAGGGAAATGTATTATTTAACTGGAGTATGTGATTTATTAAGCACATACGGAATGAATAAAGTTAATTGCTTTCCTTCCAATAAAACATACTGTAATTACCCTGAACGTTAGTAAAGGATCCAATAACTAAGTGTTTGTGAGTATTTCCACACTAATTCTTTAGACTGCCTAGAAATGGTTACTTGTGTAGTAATATAACTTCCCACATTAAGGAAATACCCTTTTATTTAATAGTGCTAAATGGCATTATACGAAAATATTCTGATAATCAACAAGAAATATAAAACAATGAAAATGTAAAGATTGGGAAATAGAGTAACTACATATCTATGATTTAGATTTAAAAATCACATTTAACTTTGAACTAAAGAGGATGAATTCCTCTACCAAAGAAAGGATACTGGCTGATTTGAGAATGAAAATGAAATTTGATAATCTAGTTTCTGAAACATGGTTTTCAGATATTTTCAAGGGTTCACATTCAAGGAAATCGTAAAATTCAATTAAAAATGTAGAAATGTTATACTCCCTATAATGTATTACCATCAACTCTATTCATTTCCATGCATTTATAATAAACCTTATTAAAGTTTAATGTAAACCTTATTCTACGTATATTAATTAAGCATCAGCTCCCACTCTCAACCCACATTGAATTTCCTAGTAACCTATACTCTTGAGTTTACCTCTGTGAGTTGATGCATCACTTTAGGTTGTATTAGTGAGACCATACAATATTTGTCCTTTCCTGTCTGGCTTATTTCTCTGGCTTATCCGTGTTGTCATATGCATCCTGATTTCATTTCTTCTTAAAGCGGAATAGTATTCCATTGCATGTGTAATTTATAAATGTGATTGTGGCTGAAAGGGATAGTCTGTTGTATGTAACATTTCATTTGAAAGGAAGCTAGAGAATATTGACTGGACTGTATAACATAGTGGATGATGATTGTGGTTTATAGTAGAAGTACGAGAATGTTCTTCCTTTACAAATTGTTAAGTATGTGGTGGTACATGGGCGAATTACAACTAATGTAATTTATGGATAATAGTTAACAGTAACATTGTAATATTTTGCAGCAATGGCAAAGAAGATGTATCAATTCTAATGGACAACAATGGGGGTATAAGGGAGTATGGGAATTTTCCTTTTGGAGTAGTGAAAATGTTCTAAAATTGACTGAGGTGATGGCAGTTCCGCTCTGTGATGAATATGGGAGCCACTTTGAATGTACACTTTGAATGGATTGTTCAAAGCATGGGCTGTATAATACAATGAATCCTTTGGTAGAAGATGGCCTGTGGTTAATAGACTAAATATGAGAACATTCTCTCAAGAATTCTAACAAGTATTTAATACTGATACAGGGTGTCATTAACTGGGTGGGTTGGGGGAAAATACAGCAAATGTGAAATACTGGCTATAGTTAGTAGTAATGTCTTGACTATGCTCTTTCATCATTTGCAACAATTGCTTCACAACAATTTGAGGGGGTGGTGGTGGGGTGATGTATGGGAACCCTTATGACAATGCATGTGTGTTTTGTAAGTTCACGACTTATACTATCCACTTATTGTTTAGGGATGTTCATGTATGAATGGTAAACTTTAATTTTAAAAAGTTAAAAAAATGTAGGAATGTCTGCATATGGATAACTATACAAAGGAGCTGCTGTCAAGAAAACCTAATAAAGAAAAGACAGGAATTTCTAGATTTCTTATAGAAAATTATTATAGTAACAATTCAATTCCCCATAAAATAAGGTATATACCATGTGCATTTGTCAGGATTCTCTAGGGAAACAGAATCAACAGGATATATCTGTCAATAGTATGAGATTTTATAAGTGTCTGCCACGTGACCGTGGGGGATGCACAAGTCCAGGTTCCGCAGGCAGGCTGCAAACCAGGGCCTCCGATGAAAGTCCAGTGAAGGTCCTTGATGAGTTTCCAGAAGACATTGGCTGTTGAAAGATGAGCTGATAATTTTCCCCTGAATGCTGAATTCACTTCCCCTTTTAAGGCATTCAAATGATTGGATAAAGCATCACTCTTGCTGATGGCAATCGCCCTGGTTGATGCAGATGTAATCAGCCATCTATGCAGTAAACTCACTAATGACTAAAGCCCATAAATGTCCTTGTATTACAATTAGCCTAGTGCTTGCTTGACCAGACACCTGGACACAATTACCTGGCCGAGTTGACACATTAGCCTGACCATGACACCATGCAACACTAATAGTGAGATTTCAATAAAGAATAAACCAATAATTATTTTAAATGCAAATAAAAATGAGATAACATTTTTCAACCTCCAAGTTAGTAAACATTGTCTTTTATATGCTAAAGCCCAATATTGCAAAGATGCAATAATCCTGATATTTTTATATACAACTGGTGAGGTGAACTGATGTAGCTTTTCTAGAAATCAATTTAGCACTATGGATTAAGAGAATCTTTGACCAGAGAATACTAATAGTAGCGATTCATTCTATTAAAGTGATCAAAATTTGATGATATGGTCACATGATATTCAGTATTATATGCAATTGCAAGAAGTGAGAAAAAATAAAAATAAATGGCCAAAAATAAAATAAATATGTGGTGACCAATCCATTAAAAATAGTTTTTAAAAATATGCAAGGACCTCAATAAGCCTGATTTAAAAAAAAAAGAATATGTAATGATATGGAAAAATGCTCAAAGCAGTCATAAAAGTAGAATGAAAATATATTTACAGTTTTATTTTATTCTATAAATATCATATGCATGGCTCTATCTCTTTATCCTATTAACATATACACATGCTGCACAAAAGATTGGAAATAAATACATTAAAATGATAACAATGGTAATCTCTAGGTGATAGATTTATTTGGTTACTTTTGTTTTCTTCTTGATAATTTTTAGGTTTTCCCAAATTTTCTGCAATGTTTATGTATTACTATAATCAGAAATAATAGCATTTTATAGAAAGGAGGAAAAATCAATGCTATATATATCTGTGTGTATAGCTTTTGTTATAATATTGATATCAATAGACATTTAACTCATTATTGAGCAACTAAGATACACGTTCATTAAACAGTCTTAGACAATTGCTTAAAAAGCCAATTTATCCAATTCTGATTTTGAAAAATTTAGTAGTAAAAGAAAATGTGTTTACTATACATAATTACTAAAAATTGCACTGTAGACTATAATAATAAACTTTTTATAAAAAGAAAAGTAAAACAAAATGTAATGTATGGTTAAAATAAATGGTATAATTTATAAAGAAAGCAGTGTTGTCTCCTGGTAAAGCCAGAAGTTTCTACAATCAGACTTGACTAGGTCAATTAATGACTCTACAACGTCAAGCTGTGTAACCTAGGACAAATTATTTAACCTTTCTGTAACCCATTTTTTTCTCTGTAAATAATGGTAGTAATAGCATATAACCTAAAATTGTGGTGATATTAAATGGGATACATGTAAAACACTTTTCATAGTATTCTAAATAATAACTTAAAATTAAATAAAATTAAATAAAATTTTAAACAATAATTTTTAAAATTATTGCTCTTCTTGGTAATGGTATTACTATTTTATTAGCTGACTACAATATTTCTATTGGATAAGTGACCATGGGAGTTACATGGGAAATTAAATATATGGCAATAAAAACTAAAACATTACATGGGAACATGCAACTTTGGAAAGAAAAACAGAGTGTGGAGTTCTGGAAGCCAAGGGCTGACAGTGTTTGGAAGAGATAGTGATGGATTTTACCAAATAAGATAAGGGAAAGCTGACCAAAAGATTTAATATCAAGGAAGTTACAGCTGACCTTGATAACTGCTGTTTTCAGTAGATCTAACAGATTCAAGAGAGAATGTGAAGAAATACACATGAGTAGGAAGAATGTGGATATGGAAGAGTTATGTTTGTTTGCTTTCTTGCTTGTGTGCTTTGTCTTGCTCTTTTATAAAGATGGGACATGTAATGGTTGTATAATAATGGGATTGATCCAGCAGAGAGGAAAAAATTGATTATGCAAGAGAAGGTGAAAAAATTGACAAAATCATGTTTTTGAGTTGATGGGCTTTAGTGTAGATACAGAGAATCTGGCATTAGATGGGCAAATAACTACATCACCCACAATAATTGACCTGATACCAGCATCTGATTATACTGATTTATACATGCATCAATATGAACTAGACATTAATAATTAAGATGGAATAGGAAATTGGGTCAATACTTAGATATTTAATGTTTCTTAGTTTGTTTAACTATAGAACTGCTTTGATAATATAGTCAAATATTTTTTAATGTGTGTTTAAAAGGTAATGTGAAATTTGTTGAAAAGATGTGATATAAAATCCAAAAACAGCTAATCAATGGAAGTTAAATAATTTTGTAGGGGAATATATGCAATTAGATCTATTAATGATGGAATTCAATATTTTAAAAAAAGAAATTCTAAAGAATTATGATATAAATGCTCTCAGAAAAAAAGTGAGAACTATAGTAAGTGAAAGAATTTGAACAATTAGAATTACTCAAGGTATATTATTTTCAAAATCTTTACTTTTCTATTCAAGATGAAAAAGATTGACAAGACTCTGAGATAATCCAAGTGAAGTCTAGTTTTTCAATAATAAAGACAAACATAAAATGTTTCCAAACAACCCATGAAAAAAAAATTTTTTTTTTAAAAAGGCTTTTTCTCCAAATTCAAGTACGTTAACATAGATAGTAGAATTAACAAATCGTATTTTAAAGTGATACAATAAAAAGACAATGGAAATATAAAAGGTGAGTAGCTTATGCAATGCGTCTTCTTACAAACAAAATTTAATACAAAGCTATTGATTAAATAATTGTAATATAAATTTTAAGTTAGAGACCAAGAACATTTCTGGCAATCAGGAAACACAATAGATTCATTAAAGATATAGATATAGACATTTAAATATATATTATATACTTATATATATAATGTAAGCCCTTCCAATTGCAAGAATTTCAAAATTAAGAAAACAACACTAGTAGTGAATATTCTTCTGGCATTGCACTTAAATGAAAATTTTTAGCCTTTGAGAGACTTAATGAAGTTATAATCCTCCTGAATGAATAATAAATCCAATAAACTATATTTATATTTTTCAACTCATTTATTCCAAAACCCGTTTTCTTCAAATATGTCAATAGCTGATGAAATGATTTCCTCTGTGTGACGTTTTAAATGGCTTCTGTCCCCTTATTTAGTAAATAAAATTTGAAACAATTTTGCATTTTATTTATTCATTTGAAATGATCTGAGGTCCTCATCTTAGGTAAACAACTGTTTTAGATATTGCACTTTATAATCTGGTCCAGGAGGTTACAGGGATATCAACAGAAGACCCTAGGAGTGGTTCCCTGAGGGAGGTCGAGTTAGCACAGGGGGGCTTAAGTGAAAGCCTGGTCAATTGCTGCTCCCAGGGGTGGTAGGGAGAGGGGTGGGAGAGGAGGGGCATCTGGGAGGAATTCATCTTGACTCAGGGACCCCGAGACCATGAAGAATGGGGAGGGCATTCTCATGGAGAAGGCTAGAGGAACAAGTTGCATCAAGTAGAAGCAGTAAGATTTCTCTCTTATTTATTGTCACTTTAAAAACAATAATGAAAAAATATGTCATACCAGTTGAGCAAATGTTTCCTCACCTTTTCAAATAAAGTGTATTTTAACCTAACCATTGAGAGATATTAGTAAAAGCAGCTGATGTAGAAAAAAAAAAAAGAAAAAGTAAATGAAGCAAAAACACTTATCTCCTTATGTATTGTTATTGCTATTTTTTTCTCAATCTTTTCTATCCTTAAATTGCAACCTCTGCTTTTGAAATCTTTACCTTCTTAAATGTCATTTTAAGAAAAGGGATAGTTCATTATATCTACTTGAAAGTTGTTGAATCTTAATTACTGATAAATTATCTTAGGCAAAACAGACTAGTGAGTCCCAAATTCTGACTTTAAAATGTATTGGAAGTCATCCCCTCCACTCCACCAAAAAAACACCACCCAAACAGTAAAACAAAACAAAATAAAGTATAAAAATAAATAAATAAATAAAGGATAGTTGTGCTAATAAATAAAGCTTCAAGACAAAGCCCAGGTCTGATTTAGTAGAGCTCTGACTCAAGAATTAGCTCTTTTATCAGTCACTGGAGAGTGATTTTATCAATCATTCCAAGATTTAACAATGAATGTGTTAAACATTTTATTCATGGAAAACAACACACTCTTGGATAAATTTTCTAGGGTAATTTATACTTCTGGGAGCTTTCCTTGCAGTGCCTTTGTCTGCCCACTCTTTCTCTTGCCTTTTTTTCCCTCCCATTGGAAATCTCCCTGCCAAGCCCTGAGGGGGGTTGGAGGGAGGATGAGGAGTATTCTGGATGGATGTAAAAGAGGGGCCTCCCAGGAGGTGGAGAGAGGCAGGATTCAGACAGTTGGCTGCCCGAGGATACAGAAGTCAACCTCCCTTTCTTTACAATTTTGCCAAGAACCAGTGCAGTACAATAAGAGGGCACAATAACGTGAAACAAATTAGAACTCAGTGGAGCGGAGAGTCTACAGCTCTAGAGCAGAGTCTTCAGGGGGACAGAAGAACAAAAAGCCAAAAAACCTAAATAAGACAAAAACAATCCTGCTGGAAATTTAGCTTCATGAAGCTACATATTCTTATTTGCCAGATTAAGGAATTTATTAGCTCATTAGAATCCCAGATTGGTCCTGTATATTTAGATACTTTTATCGCACCCTGAAGGCTACTCATATTTTCTTTTTATTTTCTACATGAATTGATTTCTGTTTGTTTTATGTCTTTATTTTTGGTGACATTTGCTTTGAGTTTTATGCTCTTTATTATCTTCCATTGATTTTCCTTTTCATTATTTATTGTGCATTCATCTTATCTCTCCTGGGTAACTTTAAGATAAAGTTATTTCAGCACAAGAAAGTGGGGATGATGGGAAATACATGTCAAGTCATTTGCCATTTTGAATTAACACATTATTCTGGAGAGATCTTAATGTGCAATCAAAAGAACTATGGCAAGCAAGAGCAGATTTTATGTCTCACTTTCTCTTTTCTACATTGTTTATCTCCACAACGCAGAGATAAGAATGAGAAAAAACACAGAAGATAGTCTGCACAGAGGAGAAAAAATATCACTCTGGTGTCAGAGGTTGGATTCTCTGGGAATCAGACTCTAAATGGACATGCAGGAAGTTTATTAGGGGCCGTGTAAGTTCAATGCCCATAGAAGGGAGGACAAGGAAGCAGTAGTGGCAGCGGGAGAAGTGGAGCTGCGATGGAGACCCAGCAACAGCTTCTTCCCACCCACAGGTGCTTGGAGCTGAGAAAGCGTCAGAGTTGCCCGCCTTTGGGTTTCAGTGCCCTCACTTGATCAGTCATTGGAAGTGACAGGCCCTGGAAGACTCTGTCCTTGGACGAGGTAGCTGACTGGAGCTGAGCATTCTCTGAGGGGCTGAAATCTGAAGGCCACCCACTAGCCCGTCCTTTCTTGAAGGGACTTCTGAGTGGCATATCTCCAAGTCCACCACAGCTGCCCTCAACATCGGGGGTCCCGTGGTTATGGCTCTGACAGTAATTGTCTGTTTGAGCCATATAACCACACTCGGTTGCTTTCCTTATTTCTAAGACATAGTAATATGAAGAATTCTCCAAAGTTTGTAAATTCCCTTCACACTCTCATTTTTCTCCCATTAGCTTAGTGAAATACACAGGAAAGTTACTATCATCCATTTTAAAAGATTTGAAAGCTGAGGTTCAAATTGCTAAAGTGATTTAGTAAAAAAATTGTCCCAGGTTTCATGACGATATTATTGGGGCAGTATTCTAAATCAAAGTCCAGACCTCTTTCATTAAACCAAAGAGAAGGGACTAATTATAACTCCCTGTTTTAGTTTGCCAGGGTTGCTACGAAAAATACCACGTAGTGGGTTGGCTCACACAACAGGAATTTATTTTTCGGTTTGGGGGGCTAGAAGTCCAACATCAAAGTATTGGCGAGGCTTACTTTCTCTCGGAATCTGTAGCTTCCAGCAAGCTTTAGTCTCCTGGTGTCTGGTCCTCTGGTTTCCATGGCTTCCTGCTTCTGCTGCCTGGCTGCTCTGATCGCCTCTGCTTGTAAGGGCCCCAGTCATGGATTCAGGCCTGCACTGACTCAATGTGGACTCATCTAAAAGATCTTTGAAGATCCTATTCACAAATGAGTCC
>JAQZBX010027957.1:14923-28163 GCA_029593785.1 Cabassous unicinctus
GGGGGGGGAAAGTAACAGTCCTTTAGGTAGAAGTTGGACCAATTTGCATTGTATTTTTGTAATGTTTAATGAATTTGCTTCAAAACCAAGATCAATAACTATATTTCTTTCTTTATGTCAAATCATGTCTGACAGAGTCAGCCCCATCTAGCTACTGGATGTCCAATGTCAGTTCCTAGCTGGGCTTGTTCTCTTCCCTACCTCATCCATGCCATCCTTCCTGCCACTGCATCCACGGCACTCTTGAGCCCACGTGAGGCTCTGGAGCCTGTCCCTTAGTGCATGATGGTGTCCATCATTGACTTCTCCTTAGCCTCAGCTATTCTGCCTTCCAAGAGTGCTGTCCAAAGCAGCCTATGAAGATGACATTCATGGGTTCTCAGCTTGCCCTAGGACTCTGTCACAGACTGTCCTTGTCTCAATTCTCAAGGACGTCTGGACCAGTCCCAAACATCCTGATGTCCTGCCACCACAGATTTCCCTAAAGTAGCACAGATCTCAGTCACTGTGGAAAACTGACACCCCCTCTGGCACATTCCTCACTGGTGACAGCTTTGTCTAGGCCACTCTCTAAGCTGCCCAAATACCAGCCCTTCCTCTTCTGGAGCAACTTTCTATTAATTCCACCCTTGGGCAGTTTTTCTTCAGTGGGGCCTTAGAATCAGAAAGGAACTGTAAATACCAATTTGTGGGAATTGCTCATTTCTTTGAATTTAAAAGCTTGACTCTTTTATTGGAGAGGAGGGAGATGAGAGAGAATTAGCTTTTATTCTCTCACTGAAAGAAGAAAAAATAAATGCATCAATAGATTATCCATTAACTTCAATGGCAATCAGATGGTTTTACAGTTGCTTCATCTTCCTTGTATAAAGACAATCCATGGATTTTATCAGACCATTGCTGAAAATGGTGCTTCCTTGCCAAGAGGCATTCTGAGTCCTGATTTAGGATTCCCAAAGCTCATCTTCCCTCTGGGCAGCCCAAGCAGAAAGGGTTGATGGAGGCTCTGGTTCTGAGCCCATAAAAAGGCGCCCTGGGCTTTGTAGTCTTGATCTACAGGGCTGGGGCAGAAATGGATAATTGCAGCAATGATTCCCATTTCCCTGCACCAAAGCAACTCATTATATTCCGACTTGGAGCAATCAGATGGATGCACACACAGTTTAACACTTACTCTTCCCTCCTAGTCTCCATCTGAAAACAAACTAAGAAACAAAAACCTAGACTCAAGGGAGGGGATAGGATTGGAAGGACCTAAGGAAATCTAAGGAAATCTGAAAGCAAAAGAACAAAGAGAAAGGAGGAAATGAAGAGGAGAAGGGAGGGAAACACTATAACACCATAATCTTTTCTCCTAGACTCCCCTAACTTCTTAAAAACAAACTAACAAACAACTTAACTTTCAGCTTTCTCTTCTCCTCCCCACAAACTGAGATGTTTCTTTTGGGGGAAGCAGTAGTCTTTTTCTCGGAGGTTTAGGTATTGGGAATGGGAAGGGTGTTAGTAATAGGACACAGCTTTCTCCTATTCCTCTTTCCACTCCCTCCTGCAAGGAGAGGTGGAACATCTCTTAGAGTTTAGTGATGACACACTACATTGGTCTGCTCCCATATTCTCCCAGAGTGGTACAGAGGAAAACATAGGAGTTTGGGAATAAAAATATTCCTTACTTAAAATCTTGCTCCTGCCTTCCCAGCAGTACAAGTTTTAAGGAATCATTTGTTTCCGCATCTGTCACCTGGACATAGGCATCCTGCCTCGCTGGGCTTGGGCGAAGGCCAGCATAGGGAAGTCTGTTACACCCTGAGCCCACGGATCATGGGAGGTTCAGAAACAGTGGCTTTCTTATCCACTGCCTGGAATGGTGCAGATGTGGTCAAAACCTGAAACTGAGAAACAAGGTCAAGAGCAGTGCTGCTTAGAGTTTTTCCATTTCCTTCATTTCTGGCAGGTTCTACTGCAGGTTCTTCCCACACTTGAGCTACCAGACCCTAATGGAAAAGGTCTGGATTTGGACTTAGAAAGACAAGAGTTCAAATTCCACATCTTCCTCCCTATGTACCTTCAACAAATCTGTGAGCTTTTATTTCTTTATAAGAGACATGATAATACCTACCTGGTGGTGGTTGTGAGAATTAAATGTCATCATGTATTTGAGATTGCGTTCTAAAATAGACAAATGCTGCTGTGAAGAGGCAAGATAAGTGGTGCCATAGAGGGACTGGTTGCGGGCAGTGGGAGAGTATCAGTGAGAGGAGCAAAGAGAGAGTGGAGAGGAAACAAATGTTCACTCACAGGAATACTGGAAGGACAAATCCCAAAGGGCAGTTCCTGTGGCTGCCCCGAGGCAGTCGTGTGTATGTAAGTGCTACGAAAATAAAAACAAACACTATCTTTTATTAAGCTTGTTTGCCCAAGGTCCTGGGACTTCACCCTCCTTTTCTCTAAACCTTACACAACCTCTGTGCCCTGGCATTAGATATCAGCATCACTATTTTGCAGAAAAATGAACAGACTCACAGTTAAGTAACTTACCGAGGGCAAGTCACAGACAAAGATGTGAACCCACTTCTGTACACTTGCAGCTACACTAGTTCCAGCTTCAGAAGCCTATAAAAGACATGATTAAATTGGTCGCTTAATAAAGTCAAGTTACTTTTGCCATACTAACTCCCAGTCAATACTTATTTGCTACATTTTGAGTAATTAAATTAATATATGAATAAATGAATATGCAACTGCATTTTTTAATTTGAGGACTGACACAGAATTGCCAGATGTTTATTTTACCCATAAAAGATAACAGTAAATCACAAGTAAACTATATAATGACCGCCACCATTATTTTATTTAAAGGCTATTTTAACATAAAAGTAAAAAGGGCATGCTATCAAAAATTAAAAAGTGAATATATTTAAGCTTTCCAAAAGTCACCACATTGTCCTTATTTTTCTCAATTCTCCACGGATCCATGTGAAAACTCTATCATGGCACACTACCAGTATTTGGGATCCCATCCGTGGTAGATGGTAGCTTGGAATGGAATAAAACAGGTGCACTTAAATGTTGTTTTCAACCTTATATTTTCTCATAAGTGCCTTAAGGTTGCAATTGCATTTTAACCTTAACTTTTTTATGAATATAGCAAATTGCATAAATCTATAATCGCTACAAATAAATTTAGAAAGCAATCTGGCTGAGTACTTGAACAATATGAAAATGATTTATAGAATTTGCCATTCTAACTGGATATAGGTTTAGATGCAGAAGATAAACTGTACCACATATTATTTTTAACTTCTGACACTGCTATTATAAGAGATCTTGCTGCTTGATAGCCTTGCATTAATTATTCACAAGCTCTTAAACTTCATTTGCTTTGCATCATTAACCTCTTAGAAAATGTCCCATTTTCCAAAGGTTGGTAGAAAAGCATTATGACTAGCAATATTGAGAGGATAAGGCATTGTTTTATGTTCTGTTTCCAAGTCTTACCTAACAATGATTTTATTTTGTCTCTTCCAGTGAAAAAGGCAATTGAATTGAAGTCAAGAGGAGTCAAGATGCTGCCCAGCAAGGACAGTAGCCATAAAAACTCTGTCTGTAAGTCCTCTTCTTTCTTTTGATAGGCGGCTATAAGGATTGATATGTTAGTTAAAGGGGAAAGGAGAGGAGAGAACGGAGCAGTTACGGAGAAGTAATTCTGTAAACCACTTTCCCACTTCATCACTTTCCACTTTTCTGCTTTCAAATTTATTTTCTGGGAGAAAGAATATGAACTAACTTCGCATTGCTGGGGAGAAAGCCGCGTTGATTCTACCACGTGAATATACCTCACATCTGTCTATGCCATCACTGTCTGAGCCTGGACCATCCACATTTCTCAAGGGAGCAAATGTTAAACACTTGGCTGTTTTGCCCCAGGCTCTCTCTATTCTAGAAGTCCCACCCACTCATCTCCACACTATGGTGCCAGACAGATCTTTTCAAAGGAGAAATCTAGTCTTATTATTCTCCTATTAATATTGTTTTAGTTATCGAATACCTGAAGAACAAAATACCTTTAACACAACATCCACATCCTTCCAAAGAGAAAGAAAGATCATGAAGACGATGAATATATTGGTCGCATTTTTATATGTCCATTACATAGTAGTCACTCAATAAATAGCTGTTGAATAAATGAGTGTCCAGTCCACCACCTATTTTACTTGTCCCTCCTGCTTGACACCCCGTCACCGTTATTCAGCCATGAAGACCATCTTACCACTCCTTGAACAGATCATTTTGCTTCTCTGTTGGAGGAGCCTGCTCTCCTTTTGCTGAATGCAGAAATGCTACGTGTTCCTTCTACAGCCTCTCCATTTGGAGCCTTTTCTGACTCCTCCAGGCAGTTTGCTGTTGTCTGGACTTACTTCCCTAGTGCTGTGTTCTTTATTGTAATATTTTGTTGTGTAAAATGTAATTATTTGCTTACCAGTCCCCACTGGGAGGAAATCATCAGGTTCTAGTGAATCACCAAGTGTGTTTCCTTTTTGGTTCTTTTCTATGGCACCATGTTCTGTGACCTTTTCTATCCATTCCTAGTTGCCTCTTCTTTTGGCGTTCCTACCTATCTCCTCGCTTGGTATTGCTCACCCTACTTGTTAGATCTATATATTTTACCTGCTTTCCCATTACCTAGCAGCTAATAGAGGTGGAAAGCTTGAGATAAACATTTGGGGCTTCCACAGTTCAATCAACTGTGCTTTTATTGGTATTAATTTGGGGCTTCTGCATGAGATTTTGAGTCAGATTGTCCACTAAAATTAATAAACAAAAGAACTAACAATAAAAATATTTTGAAAATCCCATCCTATGTTGACCTCTTTCTGCTGTTTCAATATCTCTATTTTATGGTTTCCTGCTGATTGCCTGTGTAACCATTATCTATCAGCTCTATATGATGGCCACATCCTGTGGAACTTGGGAAGGATGAGGCAGTTAACATAGACCCCTGGGATGTGGGCTTCAGACACAAGGTGGATCCCCTCAAATCCGATGGCAACTCAGGTGCTTAGGTCCCATGCTAAAAAATCAATTTGTAAGTGTGTTTATCAAACTTATTGTTTGATAATCACAGCTAGTGTCATTTGAATTAAATTGGACTCAAAAAGGATGGAAATACTAAAAGGAAGGAAGTAACTGAGGTACAGAGAAAGTAAGGAAGGAATTGTAGTTTTGTTTTTTTTTTAAGTTTTAGTATTTTGTTATTGTTAGCTCTTAGTTCAGGGTATTCAATAGAGTGGAAGATACAGTATTTATAATAATTTTGAAATTGAGTTTTTGAAGGTTTAACAACCCTGAAGAAATAATCCAAAGTTTTTATGTTGATATAGCACCGCATATCAGTGAAGTACTTATATTAAACTGATATCAGATCAGATAGATCAATTAGACTTCAAATTTATCTGCTAATGTGACAATTAGGTAGAAAGTTTATTTGTAAGGAGAAAATTTCTCCCATCCTTATCTGGTCATGAATTGACAAATATATAATTACTAAGTTGGTATTAGAAAGTGTGCTGTTTGTTTAGTGTTTGTTTGTTTGTTTGTTTCTGTGCTTTTAAACTTTATTTTTTTTGTCAAACAAAAGAATTAAATATTAGAGAAAATGAGTAATTAAAGATACTGTGGGTCTTCAAAGGCCAGCAATGTAATAAATGGTAACATGTTATTTCTGTGGAAGGTGTAACTGAGCTAACAAAAAGGTTTAATAAATGAAAGGACATAGACTTTGGAACAAGACAGAAATGGAATAGCTGTTAAAGATTTTATCATATTTGAGTTCAAGTTTCATTATTTATAAAATTAAGATAGTAATTTTTATAGGTTGTGCAGATTTAACCAATAAATTTGTAGTGTGTACTCCGGCACATGTCTCAGAGTGGGCATTCCATCAATCATGCCCAGTATAAGCTTTTCCATACAAAAATTTAAAAAATAAAGAGTGTCAATAAGTCAACCAAGAGTTTAAATGGCCTGGGGCTCTGACTGTACAGAGGAAGAGGTGAGCTCTAGACCTCTGAAGTTCCTAAGACCCCATAGCTGCCCGTGGTGGGCAGGGTCCAGCACGCGGCCCCCGTGCCCAGTGCAGGGCTATGGGAGCCTCAGGCCTGACGCAATGGGCCCCATTTCTCTTTCAGCTTCTTATAAATGCTTCACCCTCTTTGTGATACTGCTCTTGACATAAGTGGGCTGATGCTGAGTTGATTAAAGTATTGATACTATGTGATATGTATTATAATAGGAAAAAGCAAGGATTTTGTAAACTGAATGTTTTTAAAAAGTGTATACAACTAGAAAGCAAGGGTTTTGTAAGATGAATGTTAAAAAAAAGTGTATACAAACAGAAAGTAGTTGGTACCTAGAGCAAAAACAAACTGCCCTTCATTTCATTTGGAAGATAAAGAGTGCCTGTGTCTAGGTATATCACACAGTCCCTGATTCTAGCCTATTTGGACTTTATCACGCTGGGCCAGTTTGCGTTTTCTTCCTAGATCTACCTTGATTATACCTTTGGTCCAAGATGCCTCCTTTTAGAGCTGTGATGTCCTCTGGGGAAGCTCAGTTCCCCTCTGATGGCTTCCCTCTGAACTGTGCCCTATGCTACCACTTCCTCTGACAGCCAAAGCTGTCGGGGCCTGCAGATAATAAGTACTTAGCAAGCACTGATTAAATACGTGAATGAATGAATAATGCAGGAAGGAGTAACTCTCTCTAGTATGGAACAAAATCCTTACATATTCTCTCTGCTTGGCCTCTCAATCTGATACATCTTCTGTGTATTTTTTTTAAAGTTGCTGAGTCAATCATGTTCTTAAGCCAGCCTTGGTCTCATGTTACCAGTGAACCATTTGTAATTCACTTTAGTCACAAACATGCATACAGATGACCACATAGCATGGAGTGATGGAGAGCTGTAGTTGTACTTCTACTCTCCTATACAATGGGGGCAGCTTCCTACGTGAACCCTTCGAATGAGAGGATTTAGAAGTCTGATTTTTCATCATTTTGTAATCGTCAGTTTTTCATTAAGTCCCAAAGATAATTAAGACTTTTACTCTGCTTAATGCTCTAAATTTCAAATTATTTCAAGCTTTGAAAAGCTTACAAACATAAATGGGCAATGTTATGCAACAGAAAGAGCATCTGGAATAAATTAAGGAAACAATTCCCACCCATAATTTTCTTTGCCCTCACTGAGTGATCCTGGGCAAGTCTTAATTTTGAGATCAGATCCTTTCAATTTTAAGGGATTATTAAATTGCTGCTATATATTTTTAAAAGGTGGTAACAGTAGATGTCGCTTTTTTCTTTCTCTTCTTTTGCTTGACATTCTCATTGGCAGAATACAATTTCTCAGCCCGAAGTGTGAGAATCACTAGGCTAGATAATCAGTGTGCTTCTAACTCCAAAATCTAAAAATCTGTAGGGAAGATTATCAAAAACTTTGGTTGTATTTTACTTCATTTCATTTTTATTTTATTTTATTATTTTTTTATTTTATTTTAGGAGGTACTGGCGATTGAACCAGGACCTTAAACATGGGAAGCAGGTGCTCAACCACTGAGCTACATCTGTTCCCCAATAAAAGTTGTTTTTTTCGTGTTTTTTGTTTGTTTGTTTGTTTGTTTGTTTGTTTTTTAGGAGGTACCGGGGATTGAACCCGTGACCTTGTTTCTGGGAAGAAGGTGCTCAACCACTTGAGCTATATCGGATTCCCTGGTTGTTATTTTTGAGCTACATATTTTTTCCCCATGTAAAGTTAAAGACAAATGACTTTACAAATTTAGAATTGATTTGTTGTAACTCACTTATATGTATTGACAGACACATGCTGTGTATAGAGAATTTGCAGTTACTACAATTTATATCCAAACAGGATAGTACAGCTGGTTCAGAATCATTATTTAATATGAAACCAGATAACAAATTGTGGAAAAACTGAGCTGTATAATCTGTTGTCTTATAAACCCATGGGAAAAATAACAATTGAGCATTATGAAATAAGTGTCCCTGGAATTCTTTTACATTCAACTATAGACCATTTATTTCATTGTTTTTTGTTTCTATGTGCAATCGATTTTTTTTTACCTTATAAATTACCTGAAACAAAACCGAATAATATTCATTTCAAGTTTTCCAAAAGACAATCATGTTAATGAAAAGCAATTGATCTACTATTGATATTATCTTTTATAATGACACAGTGGTTTCATTTTACTCTGTCTTTTCTTTTGTCTCATATATAATTATTTGAAAGGGCAGATTTTAAAACATTTGTAGCTCTATTTTTAGAACCATACTGTGAAATGTCTTCGCTGCTTTAGACATATTAAAGATGCAATTGGAACTACAGAATGTTAGAGTTATCTTTTTTAAAGGGCATGTGAAGTATCCTGCTACAAAAGACTTTCCCATCTGCCCTGGGTTATACTAAGTTTTTCTACCTATCATTATGTTCTCAGTTCAGTTTTCATTTTCTTAATTTTGGAATAATTTAAGAACAGATAAAATATACTGGTGGGTAATATCTTCTTTTCCTTAAATTCCAATCTGTGAAAGAAAGAAGACAGAAGAAAGAGAGAGAGAGAGAGAGAGAGAGAGAGAGAGAGAGAGAGAGAGAGAGAGAGAGAAAGCTTGCTTTAATCTTATGCCTTGTCTAATTTTTTGCCATCATGTCAGCCCACTAAGCCTAGCAATATAATCACCAACAATGAGCTTAGCCCAGGAAAAGTCCCTGGTATCAATCCTTTCTCTTCACATAGTGATCTGTGGAGACGCATGGAAAAGAAAAAATTAGCCGTTAATTCTTATCGATATTAAAATGAGAGACAAAAAAGAAACAAACAAGCCCATTTTTAAAAATTAGCTGAAAAGCTGTTCTTATATTATCCACTTACAGAATGAAATGGACATCAGAAATAGAGTGGGCATCCCCATCCTAAAGTCCTCAAGATGAGGAATGAACAAACATAAGGAGGGAATGCAACTGTGGACTAAAGTAGACTTACTATTCTAGCAAAGGAAGATCTTGTAACACTGAAATAAAGACAGTGACCACCAGAGGTTCTGAGGGAAGGGAAAGGGAAGAATAGGTATAACATGGGGCATTTGGGGGACATTGGAATTGTTCTGAATGACATTGCAATGACGGATACAGGTCACTATACATTTTGTCAAAACCTATAAAAATATGCGATGCAAAGTGCAAACTATAATGTAAACTATTGGCCATGGTTAGTAACAATGCTTCAATGTGTTCATCAAGTGTGATAAATGTACCACACTAATGAAAGATGTTGTTAATGTGGGAAAGTGTGGGAGGGGGAGGGGGTGGGGAATATGAAAATCCCTATATATTTTCGCTGTATCATTTATGAAATCTAAAGCTTCTAAAATTTTTAATTAAATTTTTAAAAAATTTAAAAATGAAGCGTCATGAAAAAAAAATAAAAGAAGTAGATTGGGCAAATTAGAACTGTTATCCTGGGTTTCTCTCCTGAATTCCAGACTATTATATCCATCTGCCTACTCAAGGTTTTCACCCAGATGGCTAACAGTTCTCTCTTGCACCTTTACCCATCTCAAAAATGAAAAAATAGATAAATAGATAAATAAATGCATCTATCCTTCCACTGTTCGGAATACGGATCTCAGCATCATGCCTCTCTCCAGCCCACCAGCAAAGTCTGTTTCCTTGCCTTTAGTGTGTGTCCCAAAGCCAGCCGTTTCTCTTTACCTCCAGATCACTATTACTTCTCACTTGTATTATTGGAGCCACCTCATTCAGAGCCCGTGTCTGCCTTTGCTTCCTCACAGTCTATTCCCACCCAACAGCCAGAGTGGTGGTGTTAAAATAGCTGGAATAGCCTCATCCCTCTACTCAGAAAGCTTCAAAGGCTTCCCATCCCAGGCAAATTCCTTACAAAGAACCCATGAGGCTTCCTGACCTCCCCAACCTCATGTCTTTTCCTCTTGCCTTTTTGCACTAGTTTCTAAAACAACTCAGATGCATTCCCACCTCAGGGTCTTTGCTCTTCCTACTCCCTAAAATGCTGTCCCCAAGACAGCCACATCTCTCCCTTCCTTCAGCTCGTTTCACAAAGCGTGTCTTCTCCACATGGCTCTCGCTAGTCGCCCTACCTGCATTGAACACTCCTTTGCCTCCCGCCAACTCCTATCCCCTCCTGTTACCTGATCCATTTTCTCATATCACATATATATAAGTATGACATATATGTATCTGTGTGTATGTATATATACATATAGGTAAACTCATATATCTATATATAATATAATATTTTTTTACTTCCTGGCTTCCTCTCTCACCGCTAGGATATAACTTCAGGAGGGCAAATATTTTTGTCTGTTTTGTTCAGTGACATCAATCAAATTCCTAGAAGACTCGGGGCACACAACAGACACTCAATAAACATTTGTCAATGGAATGACTGAGTTATACGGGCATGTGGAGATGGAGTTTAACAAGATGGTACCTTTTGTTTTTTTCCAGTTAGGTCTTCATTTTCACATCTCCAACACACATTCAACAGTCATACACTGAGGGAAGGAACTGGGACTGTCAGGAGATGATTAAAATGTTTTCTTTTCCTGGAGGAATAAGCAGTCTACTGGAGTTTCCTGATGTAAATATTTATGAAAGATTACTTTTTTTAAAAAAGTAACAAAATGTACTGAAGATTGAGAAAAAATGGAAACGGTATCTTTCAAAATACAAGTAGAGCAGCCCATTTTAAATGAAACTATCCACAGAAATAGAAGACTTTAAATAATATTAAAATAAGTTTCAGGCAAACAAAGTCACCATATTTTCTTTACAGATTTCTTCATTTACTGCATAACTTGAATGTCTTATTTGTAGACATTTGCTAGGCATTGGTTAAGTGAAAAACATGCCTATCGTCAAAATTATATGTATGATACAAAAGAGAAAAAATGATTTAATAAATTATTAGTTAAATAAAATGTGGTTTTAGAATCATCATACCCACTGCATGGAAAAAAACATTAAATTATGAGAAATTAATCACTTTTCCTTCAAGTTTCTGTAACAAGGTAATTGTAGTCGGTAATAAAATCTCATTGTCAATCTAAATTCTATGCTCTAGTAGTCCAGAAAATACTCTATAATATACTAACTTCTCTCCACACTGTTGCTGGACTAGTACATTCGTCACTGAATCAATGACTTAGATATGCTTGCTTTTACAAGGTCATTTGAAGAATTGTGAAATGCAACCCTGCCACTCTCCACAGGTTTTAACAAATTCAGAGCTCCAAGTGGAATGTGGGTGTGAGCAGGATGGAATGAACTGGAAAGGAGAATGGAGTATGGCTATAATAAACTTGAATGACGTTTTTAACAGGACTTCTAAACCAAGGCTACCTATAGAACAGAAGTAATTCCACATCCTCCAATCTTATCAACGATAAAGGATTCTTTGTTTAGTTCCAAGCCCTGAAACTTTATTGCAGAGATAATTTCCAACTGGCATTTGCATCAGGCCATAATTCCCAGGTAACCAGATACATTGTTCTGTTATTCTCCATGAGAATAATCTTCAATAATTAACACAATTTCCTTTGCCCATCTAAAAAAAAAGGCCCACACGTTTTGTTTATAATAATTGTGTTAAAATTACTAAGCTTGTTAAATTGACAGAAATGCCTCTCATCATCAGGTGTTTTTTAAAAGGGATATTATTGCTGTATTTTTAACGTGTGATTTCTTTGAATTGTAGCAGACTAGAGCAATTTGAAATACTATTGCTTCAGAAGAAAGTATGCCTACTTTTCTATATACTGAATTTCTGGCACTAGGTGCTCTGGATCTTGCTTTGAAGCAGATTTTGACAGTAGGAAAAATAATTGCCCCATTAACCTCTAACAGTTGTATAAATGTTTAATAAAACAAGAGAGATAATTGCCCCAATCTATTCTGTTCCATCATAAAATATAATAATACAGAGTTTTGCAAATGTTAAAGATCCCTGTTTTCTTACCAAAGAGCCATCCCTGTATAACATGAATATACTCAACTGTATAAATTGCTTCACAAATCAGGTAAGTAAATTATGCTCGCAGTTTCTAAATAGGCCTTTGTCACGGCAGGAGCTAAAATATCTTTTAAAATGCTTTGCAAAATCTTGCTCTGAAGGAAACTGCTGTCTAGATGTATTTCAGAGGAATAGCATCACTGGTAACTAGGTGGTTCATCATTTAACACACCATTTACAAATATCATTTTTAAACCAGAAAAAGTAGTCTATTAAAATATGTAAAACAGACCTTGATTGGGTTGTAGATAGTTAAATTGAATTGTAACAATGTTGGAAGGAAAATGCTCTTTAAATGGTTCCGGCATACAACTATAGAGCACAATTGATACCTAAAGGGAACAACTCATTTTGCAAACAGCACACAAAGAATTCTTCTATATAAAAAAGTGAATGCAGATAAACCTAGAGATTATGGCAGATCTAAAATAGCAGTGTAAAATTTAGCATGTCCACCATTTTCTGTTTTAAAAGCTCAACATATCACTTGAGATTTTATGAAATTTTATACAAGAAAATATGTTTAACATTTCCATATAATTGAATGAGGAAACCTCTGAAGTTCTGGAGGGCTAAGAGAGTATAGACGTTTTGGGGTCAATACAGTGAAAATAATTCCAGTAAGAGTCAGAAGCAGGAACAGCTCTTTTGGTGTAATTAAATTATCCTATGTAATCAAATGTTTTTTAATGAGTAACTTTAGTCAGAAACTGTAAAAAATTAAATTAATTATTATAACTCCTTTATGAATTAAATTAAAGCCTTCCATTTTACATATAAGAAGACAAACTCAGAAAGTTAAATTAATTAACCTTTCTATAACACGATGGATAGGAGAACTGGGCTTTAAAATCAAGAATTGCTCAGAAGGTCAAGGGGAATTCAGAAAATACTTATACCTTAAGCCTTATAAATCTGCATGGCAATTTTATTTAAAACACATTTGAGAAGTGTAAGGAGGAAACAGAATAATATTTTCAGATTAATTCCTTTCATTAGGGAGCTTATAGAATTATAGAATCATACAATTGAAACAGACTACCTCTTTTCAGAGAAAATTCAGTTTGCACAGACCTGATCACTGTCTTACAGAATGAGAAATGTAGAGATAAATGAAT
>JAQZBX010027958.1:0-28068 GCA_029593785.1 Cabassous unicinctus
ATTGAGACACACCCGCTTCCCTAGTTTATTGATTTTGGGATGGAAATTCCCCAAATCCAGTACAGATCTCTCCAATCATTAAAAATTTCCTTCTTTCTTTGTTCTAACTTTGAGTCATTTGTGCATGTTGCATTCTCTGGGGCCTTTACCAATCATATGGCTGAAAATTGACATCCACTCTAATGATTAATCATTATTTACATTTCATTTATATGATGGTTTTTCTGATATAATTTCAAAGGAAACTGAGACTAAATAATGTCTTCTTTTCACATAGGAGAATCTAATGAACATTTTCCAATATAATCCAATGTTCATCAGATTAAAAATATTCTACCATATGGAAGAGGCACAGTCTATTTATGTACCACCTGTTTTTGGACATTTCCTCAAGGTTTTCTTAATGATATGAAATGGTTTGTTTAATTTTAATTAATTTTTTTAATAATACAGTTGTAAGGTTACAGAAAAATCATACAGAAAGTATAAAGTTCCTATATACCCTCCCTTGTATTTGCAGTTGTCTCTATTTTGCATTAACATATTTTCTCTTCAATCAATGTATAAAACCCTTGTGCTCAGTAATTAAGCTCCAGTGTTTCTTTGAACACATTCTTAAAAATGATTATCTGTTTCATGACTTTTATGCTTTTACAGTGAGCAAGCTGTCAAATCTTTTTGTCTTTATTTTTAATTATCTATCTTTTTATTATATTTAAATGTTGAATAGAGAAACTCAGCTAGTAGTTTATCATAATTTCATTATTTCATTCCCTCATTCTACTAGACGAATTCAGAAATATCTCGCCACCTGCAAGGAAAATATATTCAGAATTTTAATGAGGATTCCATTATGATGTAAATTAACTTATAAAGAGATAACTTCTTTTAAGTTCACAATCCTCTTCCAGTATATACAAAATTTGCTCTAGGTATTTAAGTACCATTTTTGTAAACATTCTTCTAATATTGTTTATGAAAATCATGCTCGTTTTTTGTTAACATTATTTAGGACTAATGTCAGTAAAGATTAGATTCCTCCCTCTATTATGTCCAAATTATTGCAATTACATTAGAAAATAATTTGCCTTTTTTATATTTATCATATCATGTTAGTCTTCTGGATTTTCTTTTTGCTTACATAAATGTTATTTTATATATATATATATATTTTAAAAGGTGCTCAGATTACCTAAATGTTAAACAGAAATTACAGGGATTCCCATGTTCCCCACCTCCCACACCTCCCATA
Organism: Cabassous unicinctus; assembly: GCA_029593785.1. Lineage (NCBI taxonomy): Eukaryota > Metazoa > Chordata > Mammalia > Cingulata > Chlamyphoridae > Cabassous > Cabassous unicinctus. The sequence continues at coordinate 1,253 of JAQZBX010027958.1, forward strand.
ACATCCCACATAAACATCTTTCATTAGTGAGGCACATCACCTGCAATGGATATACACATCCTGGGACTTTGCCACTAAGCATAGACCACAGTTCATATCATATGCCACACTCTCTCCCACACAGTCTGCATGGTATATGCTGATGTAAAATGGCCTATATCCATCACCGCAACGTCACTCAGGACAACCCCCAAGTCCTGAAAAAGTCCCTGTATTACAACTGCCCTTCCCCTCCCTGCACCGAAAGCGTCTAGTGGCCACTGGCTCCACCTCACTGTTATAATTTCTTCCATTGCTTGAATCACAATATGTCTACAACAGAATACCATTAAGTCCACTCTAGTCCATAGCTCTTCCCCCAATCCTGAAGGACTGGGATGGTGATGTCCACTCCACCTACAAGTGAGAGTGGGCTTATATCCCATGGACACGGTGGATGGGATTATCCTGCCTTCAGCTGCAGGCTCTCTCCATTCCCTAGGATGGCCATTGTCCATCATCGTCTCCTCACCAGGTCACTTGGGTGAGACCATTGAGCTGTAGAGTAGGAGTTGCAGCTCCACCGAGATTCCAGGCACAGCTGGTACATAGGTAGGCCAGAGGCTCCAGTCTCTGGAAATACACCTACAAACTCTAGCATCACATATAGGTTTGAGTAGAAGGGACTAATGGACCATGTGCAGGAAGGAGTTATTTGAGCCTAACTCTGTCACTCTCAGGAGCACAGATTCCAAAGTAGAGCCCACTATAAGGTGTCAATCTCTGGGGCTATCCCCCCTTATATAGGACTTGGGTGTCTCCAGAGCCCTCAGGAGCCCCTCTGTGTGGGGTGATATCCACTTTGGTGTTCTATGAGATCCTACTGAAGTGTGCATAAACGTTACCTCTGGGATGACCTCCCAACTCTCTTTGAAGTCTCTTAGCCACATGAACTCATTTGTCTTTACCTTTTCCCCCTTTTATTCAAGGTCTTTTTCCAATTGTGTTCCCAGTTGGCACTTGGTATTAATTCCTCGTTGCCAGGGAGGCTCATCCCCGGGAGTCATGTCCCACATTGGGGGGAAGGTAATGCATTCATATGCTGAGTTTGGCTTAGAGAGAGGCCACATTTGAGCAACAAGGAGGCTTTCAGGTGGCAACCCTTAGGCACCAGATTTTCTTATTATTTTAACAATTTTCTCAAATACACCTATTTTCTCCCAATAATTTATATGTAACATGATTTCATATAATTCATAATAGTCATTTCTCTTTTAAATCATATAGCATTGGTTTAAAATTCCAGACAATTTCAAAAATAATGAAAAGAGTGGCAATGGTCTTTTACCTTATGATTTGAAAAGAAGTAACCTTAGAATTTATATTTAATTTGATGCTCACCATCATTTAAGATATATTATTTTATATCATGTTAACTTAAGTATTTTTAATACCTAATTATCTTAGAGGAGTTTTTTTTTAATTTATGAAAAGTATTAAATGTCTTATTCGCTATTTAGAAAAACATAAGGTAAAACTCTATCTCTGTATTCCTAAATAAATTTCAAACAAATATTGAAGAAAAGAAAATGCTAGCTGCTAGAAGAAAATACAGATGAATAGAGAGATATATAAATTTCTGCATAGCTATAGTCTTAAAAAGGAATAGTCTTTTCTGAATATAAAGTCTTTGGTAGAATAAGAGAGGAAAAGATGATAAATTGGGCCATGATATTGAAAAACTCAATGTGAAAATATACTGTGCAGTAAACTTAAAATGCAAAATATAATCTACTCAAATCTCCTCATTATCAAAGGTAAAAAGCTATTTTTAGCATAATTGGAATTGGATATTAGCAACTCACAAAGGAGATGTACATGAGGGTATAAATGCTTGAAAAAATTTTTCATCACACTATTATTGTATGAACATGAAATTTTAAAAAAGATGACATCTTTACTGAAGGTTTTAAAAGGTCCTTTAAAAAAGTAATAATGCAAAATTCTATTAGGTGGGGAAACCTAACAGTCATATACTGTTACAAGTGGATAATTGGTCTGCTGCTCTGGGATGTAGAATTTAAATTAGGACACAGATATTTTATACAGAAACACATATTTGCCAATATCCAATGGAAAAATATCTGCAACAGGCTACACTAAATTGTTGAAAGTGATCATCTTTAAGTTGTAATGTTAATCTTGATTTTTAGATTCATTTTCTTAGAATATTGTTTTCAAGTGCTAATGAACACATATTCATTCTTGTTTTAGAAAAGAAAATTTTAAAAGTTTGATAATGTTATTGATAAAAACAAACATTGGCAAAGAAGAAGGGAGTAAATTGTAGAGATAAAACCAAAAGTTAATGAATTAAAAGGAAGAAAAGTCATAAAACCAAAAAAGAAATATCACAGCAAATTCTTAGGCAAAAACCAACAATTAGAGAAAAGTAGTCAAAAGTCGATTCACATGGAAAAACAGAGAGAGAGTGAGCAGAAATACATTAAAATAAGAATGAAACAAATTGTCACCAATTTTAGAAAATACTACATTTGGAAAAATAATCTTACTTTTATCTTCATGACAAAATTTGAAAGTCTCCAGGAAAGGAACCATTTTTGGAAAATATATGTGTCCAAAGTCAATTTGGAGTGGAAAATAACAGATAAATCATTAAGGAAATAATTAAGTGAAAAATACCTCCCAAAATGACCCGGTGGGGTCCTGTGGCAGAAGCAATAGAAGAACTCCTCTCAAATATGGAAGAAATATTAAGTCTATGACACTAATATGATTTACAAGAATGCTGGAAATGCAATGAGTAAAATAAACAACAGATATGAGTACTGGAAAAGAAACTTTTCAACATTTGCAGATGATGCACTGTCACCTCAATACCTATTTTTATGAGTAGGATTCTAGAAGGGTAGTTGAAACCCAGCAGAGTTGTAAAATTCAGTAGCCATTTTGAAATGTGCAATTCAGTGGTATTTTGATCATTCAATTTGTTGTGCTACCATTACCTCCATCTAGTTCCAGAATATATTCTTTATCATGGGAGCTCTTTTTTACATTATTCAAAAGTCTCCTCTCATTATTAGACAATTATGAATATGTGGGTACAAGGGATGAAAAACAGTCACATTCAGATATACTGTTAAATTCTTTTAGAAAACAGAGAAGAATCATTTCAAATATTAACAAAAATATTAAACTCCTGAAATAGAGAATGGAAATCTGTAAATAAGAAATGAGAGTAAAAATAGCTAAAATCTATTGACATCACAATGAGGCAAGCACTATGCTGTGTTTGATTTGCATGAGCTCATTTTTTTATCATCACAAATTTTTTTATTTAACAGATGATTATGTATTTACACTGGTGTACCAAATACATTAATGAACATTTATAGGTTCCAGGTTGGTCTTACACACTCTAGTAGTGATTTCCCATGCATTTTCTCCTTCAATTTAATTCTTGTAAACACCCTGTGAAGTAGATACCAACATTATCCCCATTACAAAAGTGAAAACTGGGGCAGAGAAATATTAAGTAACTGAATTAACATTTCACACATCACACAGAAGATGTGTGGAATGCTTGCAAGTGTTAATTACACTGGATTCAAGAAAATGTTTCCTGAACAAATGAATGAATGACTGAGTGAGATTTTATAGATAATCAATAAAGGAGGATCCATGAGTGGGTAGAATGGAGGAACTTTTAATGAAAATAGAAAAATTTCTAAGATAGTTGGATAAGAAACACTTGAGAGATGTTGTGATTTAAGAAAAGGCAAGTTTATACAAAGAGAGACACTTAGGATTGTCTTCGAGACCAGAGAGACACAAAAGTTGGTATTGGGAACTGCACGACTGTGTGCAATCTTTAAGGTGATGGACTCACCATTGTGATAACATAGCTAGTCCCATTAGACATCATGTTCTGAGAATGCTGCTTGCCTCCATATTAGATTCCCACAGCAGACCCTCAGATGGCCTTCCTTGAGTTTCTTTTTCCCTGAGTCCTTTCCCTCCTGTGTGATAGGTTCAGCTCAGCCTCTAGGAAAAGCAAAGAAGTGGTGCCAGGCATACATTCCTTCTAAGAGCAAAGTTGAATTCCCTTCTTCTTGGAACCTTTAAGCTGTAGGTGAGAGAAGGAGTAGGCATTTTTAAGATTTCTGGGTCCTGAGAATTTTTTCTCCAAAATGACCATTAAAGAAATTGTCCTGTTCTAACTCTAATCTTTGAGCAATTTTTTCCCCATGTGTGAAGTGGCCAAAATAGAAAGGTGTTTATTTTCTGGTAATTTTTTACCTTGGAGAGACCTAGAAAAATGCATGTTTATCCCCTCCAATGCGACCCCCTCCGTCCTGTTTTTTCTCCCTGGTTCTGACTCTCATCATTCATTAATCTCACCAAGGAACATTTACTCAACATTTTAGGTGGAGTTTCTTTGCATATCAAATACATTTACGTATACTGCTGGTTTTGGTATCCTGGACTATAAATATCCTGTTTTCCATGATACAAAGTTTATTCATGTTGTAACTGTTCTTTTGTACACACCTGGAAATCCACCACTTTTTCTGTGACCTTAATCAGATGGGTTCATCATGATATAGTGATATACTTTGCAGCTTGTCTACTGGCTGGTGGTCCCCTCACTGGAATCCTTTACTATTAATTTAAGATTCTTCCTCCATACATGCATTCTCATTGGTTCAGTGGAAGTATGAAACATTTTCTACCTGTTCATCTTACCTGTAGTTGTCTCCTTATTTTCCTATATGATGTGGGTGAGTTTTGTGAGTTCTGCTATGCACAATGAACAATGCACGTGTATTAGCCTTGGTGATATACCCCATGGTATTCCCATGTTGAACCCCATCACCTACAATGTGAGGAATAAAGACATAAAAGGTCTCTGAGGAGATTCTTTCTAGAGAAGTCATACAAGGGTCATTTTTCTTAGAGCTGAACTAATTACCTGTGATTTCAGGGCTCAAATCCTCAGAACCTGAAATTGTGAATCTAGGAACATGCCATGGAACCAAATCTTTTGTTCAGCAGATATGAACTTAAATATGATGAAATAAACCATTCAAGTATACACTGTATTACTAAAGTAAATAATTGTTTTGGAAGAGTCATATCCACATATTTAGTAAGAAATCTTGGCGTCTGTGTGTCTAAGCATTTATGTCATGTGTTCAGGACCAGTTGGCATTATCTGTAATATTTTATTGGGACTTAAATAAGACTCTTTCTGTAATTCTAAACAAAATATCTGCCTCTTTTCTACATTTGTCATATATTGTAAAGATCATGTGAATGAACAATCTGTTTTTTAACTCCATTATCCATTTTTTGGCATTTATGTTTAAGATCATACTCAATACTCACCATCAAATGATGATGTATGAAGAACTTGAAATTCTGTACTATAATTCCTCTTAAAATGGTGGGTTTTGAGTAAGGTCATGAGGTATTCCTGCATAAATTTGCATATCCTTCCAATATCTTCTGCTTACATGGAAAGGACTCTCAAAGGAACTCCCTTTTATTCAATAGTTATCCAAAGGGTTCATAAATAACAGAATGATCAGTAATACTGTCCTCCAATTTCTGAAAGAAGGCTCAAAATAAGAAGCAGTTGATTGTCCTTATGGCTTTCAATTCTGTTCTCATGATAACGTTTAGCTAGTGCTGCATATAAAGTATTCCCCAAAAAGAGTTTAACATATTTCTTTTCATATTGTAGCTGATCTATGGTGTTAAGATGTCTTGATTTCTGACAAGCTTTTCAAGGGTCTGTAATAAGCTGGCAAGTCACTGCTTGTTCAAGCTGTGCTCTCATACCTGTTTGGGGTTTTATGGCCCTAGGCTAACCTGAGGCTACCTTGACTGTGACACCTGGAATTTTTTCCACATGTTTTGCTTTTTTTCACATGCTCCTAAGGTTTTTGTAGCCTGACCTTGGGAGTTAGTGGAGAGGTGCTCCACAGAGCAGTTTTTGGTGTTCATGAAATCACAAAGTTTTCCCCTGTTCAGGTCACATTTGATTTTGGAAATTTATATAAACCTTGTTGACTAGTTGTCTAAATCCTGTGTTTCACCTGCCTCTTTGATATATTTCTTTGCTTGAGCCATTTCTTCCATTTTCTTAGTATGGCTTGTAATTTTTTTATGATGTCTAGACATCTGATTATGATGGTGATTTCACTCTGATGTTCAATTTCCTTTCCTTTAGTTGGGTTTTTGTGGCATTGAGCTGTGTTGCTGCTGTTCTTTGATTCTTGGTTCAACCACTTATGGGTCTTCAGGATTTGTACCTATTAGTTAATCAAATTTGAGCCATGAACCCAGTAAGGGTTGCAGAACAGCTACCATGAGCTTTTGGGGAGGTAAAGGTCAGAAAAAACATTTCTTACTTAAATTTCATCACATGCATTTCCTTCTTCTGCCAGCAGATGGTGGTCTTCAACAGTCAGCTCAGTTCAAAGCCTGGTTGGAGTGTGTTCTCTGGGTAGAATGTGGAACCAACAGACCTGGCCATGAGGAATTCAGGGAGTGGATGTCAGGTCACATTTGAAATGCAAGTAAATAACAGACACACTGAAAAAAGGAAGGAGATACAGGCATTAGGTGCCTTCCTTTGGCAGGACATGGCCCCTTTCCTAAGTGAAAGAGTTCATGAGAGATGGAGGAACTTCAAGACTCTAGGTTTATCAGCAGGGGCCTCATGAATTGATGAAATTTGAATTGCAAGTTTCATGAACACTTAATACAATCTTATGCATAATAACACATTGAGCTTATTTATGTGGTTCCCTTATGTCATGTTTTTGGATTTTGCCTTATTCTAGTACTTCTATATTGGAGGTATTCTAATTCATCAAGTCATTCTTTCTGTATAACAGTCATCAAAAAATAAAGTGTAATATTGTTATTTGACTATTACAAAATGTATGTGCTATCTATTTTTTTTAAGCCTTGGAGCTCATTTCTTAGTGAGAAATGTTACAATAATTCTAAAATATATCAAGAAGAGTGAATCTAGTTATGGATAGAATTCTGCTGTTAGTAACAGAAAACCCACCATAATAATGACATTAAGAAATTTTTGTTTATTTTTCCACACATCACAGGTCTAGAGTTAGGCAGTCCAAGGATGGTATGACAGCTCTGGAAATTTCTTAAGTTGTTAAATTTTTGTGTATTTTTATTTACTAATTGATTATTTAATTTATCTATTTGGGACATACTGAAGATTGACCCAGGGACCCTATACATGGGTAGCAAGTGCTTGACCACTAAGCTAAACCCACTCCCTTTTCCTTTTATTTTTGAATAGCTGCTGCACCTATAGAAATGAAAGCCATATAATATTAAGGAAGAATGGATGTCAAAGATGTAGTAAAAATTGATGTGCAAATGAGAGTTCTTAAACATTCTTATGTTTTAGTATAACACATATAAGAAAAAGTTCTATATTGCAGGCTCAGTGAAATTTTCAAAAACAGGATATAATCCTTGGAGCCAGAACCCAAACCAAAACGGAACATGGCCAGTCCCCAGAGATCTTTTTGCCCAAGGTGATTTATATACCAAATGGAATATTATTCTGCAGCAAAAAGAATGGAACTTCTGATGCATGCTACAACATGGATAAACATAGAATACATCATGTTGAGAGAAATAAACAAGTTATGAAAAAACACATATGGTATTTTCTTGCTTATATGAAATATTTTGATGTGATTAGTAGATTATTTTACTAGGGACCGAGGTAGGAAGTGGTTATTGCTTAATATGTGCACAGTTCTGTTAAGGTGATGAAACATTTAGATAAATGAGGTTGATTGTAGCCACACGTTGTGCCTATAAATATTAGCAGGGAATTTTATACTTAAATATGGTTTAAATGCAAATTTTTAATTGTTCTTATGTTACTACAACATAAACTTTTAAAAATATATAAAGTTTTTAATTTCTTATTTAGTCTTAAATTTATAGAGCCAATAAAAATCTATTAAAGAAATAAATTGTGCACTACACAAGGATATGCAAGAAAATTAAATGAGATTATCCGTTTATGTTGGTAAGCTCAGGCTCTGGTGCATAAGAATGTCTAAATATGTTTCTTATAATGAACATTTTATAAAAGAGGGTTACAATAATAGGTGGTAATTTTGTTACAAGCATGTTATTCCTAAATGTTTTGACAATGCGTCACCAAGCAAAGGAATTTGGCATCAGGGGTTTCCATGTTTTCATATCTAATAAATACAGTTCTCCTCCTTATTGAAGAGGAGAATAGCAAATTTCTGGAAGTAGCTTCAAGAGCTGTATATTCACCCCATGTCAGAGCTTTGGAAATATAAGGGACCTAAACCAGGTGGGCATCTAATTTTTGAACTTTGGAATGAACTTTAAGTCAATGGATGGGGTATGTTGCTAGGAGGTTACATCTATGGAAGGCAGGGGAGTTCATGGAGGAGAAATCATAGAAATAAGATTCTCCTGACCCAGAACTTGGGCTATTGGGAACACAGACTGTTGTAAAAGTTTCCTTTCTGTCCAGACAAATGTCCTACAGGGAAATGATGCTCATGGGTAGAAGTAACAAGGAAACATGCTAATGAGCATCTATAGGGAAGGTGAAAATAGCTCCTCTGTTGCTGTTCCTCATCCTTTGCAAACATGGGCTGGATGGGACATGCTAGTTTCCTTGGGAGACCCAAGAGCTTCAGTCCTATCACCAAGCACTGGGGAGAAATTTGGACTTCTACACAGAGACCTTCTTCTCAGAAACACCATTCCAGCGAATCTGAAAGCTCAGCAGATATTATAGTAAAAGAGTCAGGGAGAATGAAAGCTGAGAACCTTTTCCTGGGATCATTTGAGAGCCAGTGAAGCCTAATCTGGCCCTGAGAGATTATCTTGCCTGTTTTCCTGTTAGTACAATTAACAAATGTATTTACTTATTATGTTAAAAAAGTAGGTGGACTCACCTATGCAGGGGTCCTTGTTGAAAATTAAATGATAGAATTGGAAGCACAATTAGAAGAGGGAATGTGCAAGATAAATTGATTCCAGGAAAAGCAGAACATTTTTCCATGGAACTAAATGGGATTAGGGAAAAATGGGGTATTAGCAGTTGAGGAATGTGTAGAAGTGAGGGCTTTTTCTTAAGAGCACTTTATTTGAGCCTTTATCTGTATTGAGGGGAAAGGTCTTGTCCAATGGAGGCAGATTTTACTTTGCTCAGTATTTTATGGGCCAAACATTCCCACATTTGGTATTACGTGAGAAAAAGTCAGTTGTGTTTAACAGCAGTAAGGTTGTATACTAAAAACTTTACTTGCATTCATTTCTTTAACAGTGAAGTTAAATTAATGTGAGTCTATTAGCCATTTAACTTTTCCATTTAAGACAATTGTTTATTCAAGTCTTCCTCTGCATGTGGCCTGATGGTTTTAACTCTTGCTTTGGTTTCAAATACTGAACTGTAGAGTTTTCTTTTCTTTTCCTTTCTTTCTATCTTTAAGAAAAAGCTGTTGCTTTTTAGTTCTTTTATGTATTTGTAAAAGCATTTTTGGGCATTGCTTCAAAGTTGATAAGTTTTGTGTGATCATATCAATCTACCAGTATTACATATTTTTCTCACATTGCGTTTCAGACATAGAAAGCCGTTTCCTTTGATTTAATGAATAATAATGATTAATCTTTTATACATATTTCATTCATGATTAATAATGATTATTTTTATACTCATTGCCTTCTTAGCTTTACACCCTGTTTTCTTTAATGTACTTTTGTCTTTTCTGTTTAGATCTATTTCTATAATCGCCTCACCTTCTGCCATCATCTGCTAGCATTCTTTATCATTTGACCATAGGTCAGCTTTATGCTCTCTATAATCTAGAGGAGTGCACAGGCTGTGATTATTGGGGGGGATCCTAAGGAACTGAAATAAGGATGTGGGATTGGGGACTTACTTAGAAACAATGAGGCATTTGAGAGGTATAAGAAAATTTAACTTCATCTCATCACCCATGATAGCCATTCATTCACTTACAGGAAGGAACCATGCTAAGCATTTAACAAATATTGATTTATCATCTTAACTCTTTCATAAGAATGGATAACAAGATCATTCCTTAATAGTTGACTGTAAAATAGTTTGGTTCCTGCCAAATTTCAACTGCTAATGTAATGGTAGATCTGAGCTTCAAAATCAATTATGCCCTGTTCCAAATTTTTTTGTGTATAATATCATTTAAAAATCTACCACGTACCATAAAAAATTCCCAACATATGTGCTACTTACTATATTGTCTTTTGTGAAAAGTTGGTTTGTCCCCTTCTTTCATTTTGTATTGTGTCTTTACACCGTAAAAATATCACCACTTTTATTTTAGATAAACTGGATTTTGCACACTTTCATTAGTTTTTCTAGGTATCAAGGTACATTATCAAGTTTGGAATATCACCAGAAACAAGGAAAATTTCTTCCACAGCCACTTTGGGGTGATTTTTATTATAATTATTCTTTTCCATAAGATATATTTGATTTCTCTCTCTCTGCCTATGTACCAGATTTTTATGTTTCTTTAAACACAGGGCAGAGAATTACCATATGAATCCCCTAGTTTTCATATGCAGAAAACCTCATGAACTGAAAGTTCTGGGCACCATTTCTAATTATTTTGGGGAAATAATATGATGGCAGCTTGAACTGTACTCACTTGTGACCTACTCCCTTTTTCTGGGGATTTAAAGAGCATGTTATCAACACAGCACTAGGAGATCATTTTGTGGTCTTTGTGTGTGTGTGTCTCTCTCGGTGTAGTCTGTGTTTCTTTGAATGTGTATGTGTGTGTATTTGTGCATGTGTATCTGAATTTCTATGTGTGTTTGTGTTTTACTGTGTGTGTGTCCATCTCTTTGTGTATGTTTGTGTGTCTATATTTCTTTTTATCTGTATGTGTCTATTAACATGTGTGTCTGTGTGTGTCTTTTTCTCTGTGTGCTTGTTTTTTTATTTTTTAAAGATACTTAGATTATATAAATGATACTTAAAAAAATGTAGGGGATTCCCAAATGCTTCACTCTCTACCCCTCCCAAACTTTCGCACATTAACAACATTCTTCATTAATGTACATTTGTTACAATTGATGAACACATTTTGGAGCATTGCCACTCAGTGTGGATTACAGTTTATATTATAGTTTAAACTTTTTCCTGCACAATTTTGTAAATTGCAACAAGATATATAATGGCCTGCATCTGTTATTGCAATGCTATTCAGAACAATTCCAATGTCATGCAAATGCCTCCATATTACACCTATGTTTCCACTTTGCCTTCCCTCAGAGCCTTCGGTGGCCACTGCCTCCACATCAATGATAAAACTTCTTCCACTGCTAGAATAACAATAAGTCTACAGTGGAATAACAGTAAGGAGACACAAGTCTATTGTTAATTGCCCAATCCTGAGAATTATGGGATGGTGATGCCTACTCTGCCTCTAATTGAGAGGTGCCTTAGATCTCATGGGCAGATGGCTGGGACTATCTTGCTTGTAGATGTAGACTCTCTTTGTTCCTTGGAATGGTCATTTTCCATCCTCATTTCCTTGTTAGTTGTCCTGAATGAGTCCATTAAACTGGAGAGTAAGTGTTTGAACTCTCTTAAGACTCAGAGCCTAACTGGCACATGGAAAGCCCAAAGATTTAAGTCTCTTGGACATAAACCTATCAACTCTAATACTAACTGCAGGTTCAAATAGAAAGGGCAAAAGAGTCTGTGTAAGGAAAGCCCTACTGAGTCCAACTCTGTCACACTGGGGAGCATAAATTCCAAAGTATCACCTGCTGACAGGGTGCCAAACTCCTGAGCAGTCAGTCCTGTCTATAGCATCAGGATATCTCCAGAGCCCTCAGGAGCCCTGCTATTTGAGGCAATATTTATGCTGGCAATCAATGAGATCCTGTTGAGACTTGCATAAGTGTAAACTCTGGAATGACCTCACTGACTCACTTTGAAATCTCTTAGCCATATAAACTCATTTGTCTTTACATTTTCCCCCTTTTGGACAAGGTCTTTTTGCAGTTGTATTGCTAGTTGGTGCTTGGTAGTAATCCATTGGTGTCAGGGAGGCTGAACCCCATGTTACAAATGTACCACCCACATGTAAAATGTTTTTAATAGGGGAAAGGGGAAAAGGGAAAGGATGTTGGGTATATGGGAATCTCCTCTACTCTGGACATGACTTTCCTGTAACCTAAAGCTTCTTTGAAGATAAAATGAAGAAAAAAAAAGACACTGGAGGAATAAATGTAAGAATATGTCACTGTACATACAAGACAACATATCTAACAATGATGAAAGACATAATGCCATAATTTATTTTATATTATTTTCAATTATTTTTATTATTTCAAATTCTTTTTAATTTTTTGTATTTTATTTGTAATTTTTTAAACTATCATTACTAGTTTATTTTCTTATTAATTTTATTCAGTTATTTTATTGGTTTCATTCTTGAAGAAGTTTTGGACCATGGAAGGTTTATGATTGTGGCAGAGGAGGATCATTGGTGCAGGCTGTCAGTGATGGGGGATATATGGAAGGAGGTTCACCTGGGGAACTCTCATAAAGCATATGAAAGAGTTCAGGTGTTCATGACACATTGTCACAGTGCGTGGAGATCCACACAATAATGAAAAATATATCAGATTCCCATCCTGGGGAGTTCTGCCGCAATCTCTAATGTGACAGCAAGAATCCCCTGAGTACTGGAGCAATGACTAGTGGAGGATGGACCAATGATGGGCCCTTTTTATTGATGACTGTACTTATGAAACTTTTCTTTTGAAATTGAATCTTAACTTGGTAATATTGGTTGCCTAAGAGTTACCTCCTGAGACTCTCACTGTTGCTCAAATGTGACCTCTCTCTAAGCCAAACAGCATATAAATGCATTACCTTCCTCCTATTGTGTGCTTGTTTTTCAATGTGTGTGTATATCTGTGTTTGTATGTCTTTGTGTGTCCATTTGTGTCTATCTCTCTGTATTTGTGTGTTTGTCTTTGCATGTGTGTCTGTCTGTGTCTCTTTAGCTGGGTATATGTATATTTGGTGGTTTGCACAGTTATCAGAGCATGGATATTTTAGTTTGTAAATTCTAATATGTGTCTTCTATAATATAGAGTATGGACACAAAACTGCCTATGGAAACAGGAAATGTCTAATTTCTGTTAGACATTTTGTTATTGTTAATTTCATTTATAAACTTGTCTAGGTTACGGTGCTTGCACAAGCAAACTCTGACCTGATTGTTAAGGTGAAAGTATTTTGTGGATGGAGTGAAATCATTAGTCACTTTATTGCATCTAAGATTGATTGTGTCTACAATGAGAAAAGTAGATTGCTCAGTAAGGAGAGGAGTCTCCTCATCCAGTCAGTTGTGGCCTTCAATGGAAAACTGAGAATTTCAGCAGTCAGAAAGAAGAATTTCTATCTTTAATTCAGACAGCCAGCTTCTTGTGGGGCATCTCAATTCACCTTAATCAAGTTTCTAACTTGTTACCTGCCCTATGGAATTCAGACATGCCAATCACCATAGTTGTAGAAGCCAAATTGAAGAGTAAATATATTTCTGTTTTTCTGGGGAATTCTAATACAGATTTGATACCATGAGTGCTTTTTAAGGAACATTATTTTAAAGATGACATTTCTGAGTGTGTTCTGGGATTTTCAAATGGTTCTCTCATCTGATTAGATTCAGCAGGAGTAATTACTCTATTTACAGTGATCCAGAAGACACTAGTAGTCCGTGGTATGAAATCACAATAGAGATTTTCAAAATACCACCATTGAATACTGCTACTCAAATGCTTATGAGAGGCTAGGTACTTTTTGATATTTTAACTGAGTTTTATGAAGTTAAAAATTGTAAAGGCTGGTTGTTACTTGATGAAATTGATAAATATTTAACTCAGGACTTCAAATTTGCATCTCAAGCACCATCTGAAGGACAGGAAATTTGCTATGTGTGATCTGAAGGAAACTCTTAGTTTTTGTAGCTGTAGGTTTTACATATCAGAAAACTAGATGCATAGTCTCATTGGGTGAGTGGTGAATTACATTGCAAATTCAGTTACCGATATTCAGAGTGTCTACAATTAAAGTAAGGGCATTCATCAAGAAGGAATGGGATCCTGAAAATTGGAATAGAGCCATGTGGATGATAGAGCAGAAGGTGCAGACATTGAAATGGGATATTCTGCTGTTTTCTTGCCAGAAAAAACTGTACTGCTATGCCTTGAGAAATCACCCACCTGACCTCCAGTCTGCCTTGAGTAATCACCTGTCCCACTTCCAGCCGAAGAGATTAAGCCTGTTTCACCAGATGTAACCAGATTACAAATGGGATACCCTGAACGAGTGGGCTTTCAAGATACTACCAATTTCTCTCATGACCCATTGCTATCATGTTTCTTTTTTTTTCCAGAAATAGAACTACCATGAATTCCCAACAGGCTCTAAAATTTGAGGTACCAAGAGTGGCTCATGGGTAGATGAGCCACATTCCAAAAGGACTCCATGAATTTTCCAGTGTACAGACAGAATTCAGAGCAATATGCATGGGAATGGTTATGAAAGATGTGGGATAATGATGGGAGGAAATAAAGTTGGATCAGGCTGAATTTATTGATATGGGCCCAATAAGCAGAGATTGTGGAGAGGTTAAAAGGGCAGTATCAGTTTTTTTTGGATGGTTAGATGAAACATGGACAAAACAGTGGTCTACATTAAGTGAGGTTGAAATGTGAGAACTATTCAGGTATAATGCAGATGATGGAAACCAAAGGCTTAGAGAGATTGGACTGCTAGAGTAGATTAATCATGTAAGATCTGATCACTTACCTAATGAATATAAAGAGGACACAGCTTTCACCACAATTGTGAGGAATAAATTGTGAGAAAAGCTCCATCATCCATAACCCTGAAATAACCTGTGATCACTCTCTTTTGTATATCAGAAATTAGTGTGGGAACTGCTATCACAGAACTAGGAAAAACAATGGGGAAGATTGGATTCTGAGTAACAGAAGCCAAGTGGCAGCACTTAATTGTAAAATACAAAGAGGGCATGGCTACCCTAATGGACAGAAAAGTAAAAGATATATTCAGAATGGTGTGTCTCACAGATATGTGACATTGGCTAGTTGATTTTGGGGTACCTAGAAGTGAAATGGATGGGCAGTCTACTAGATTCTGACTTAATATATATAAGGAGAAATTTCTAGATGAAGTGAACAAAAGCCTTGAATCACACAACACTCACACTCAAAATCATGGCCTTCAATCACTTTTCAAATATGGGACAGCTTATAAGCCCAGAACTCTTTGAAACAAGGCAAGACAAGGAGATGTGGAGAAGGAGCCTGCTATACTGCAAAAAAATTTTCTTATAGAAATCCCCAAATAGACCAAAAGCCTTTTACCTAGGTGATTGCTATGTTGGGGATACAGAAATCTTTGTACATTTATGGTTTATAAGATCCTGGATCTGAAATTATATGAAATCCATGAGACCAAAAATATCACTGTGCATCCCAATAATGTAGGGGCTAATGGATGTCAGGGGATCAATTGGTTTTAGCTCATGTTTATCTCTACAATGATTCCAGTGGTTTACTAATTCCATTCTGTGGTTATTTCCCCAGTCCACAATGTATAATTGAAATAGACATACTCAGCAACTGACAGAAACCCCACATTGGAAGGCTATTATAGCAGTAAAGGCCAAGTGGAAGCCACTAGAACTACCACTGACCAGCAACATAGTGAAACAAAAGCAACAGTGGATACCTGGAGGGATAGCATAGATTATTGCCACCAACAAGGATTTGAAGGATGCAGGGGTAAGGATTCCCACCACATCTCCTTCAAGTCTCCTATTTCGGCTGTGCAGAAAACAGATGGAACTTGGAGGATGACAGTGGATTATCATAAACTTAACCAGATGCTGGCTCCAATTGCAGCTCTTGTTCTACATGTGGTATCACTTCTTGAGCAAATTAATGAATCCCTGGTACCAAGTGTGGAAGGTTGAATTTTGTACCCCAGAAAACCATGTTCTTAAACTTAATCTATTGCCGCAAGTGTGAACCCATGTAAATAGGACCATTGGATGATATTATTTTTTAGATAATATGCAGCCATCTGAATCAGGATGAATCTTAATCTTATTACTGGAGGCCTTATAGAGAAGGCCACAGAGAGAACATAACAGGAAAAAGATGGAAGAGAAAGGAATCCAGAAGAGAAAAGAGATGTCATCATTTGAGAGAAAAGCAGAGGACCCAATGACCACTGGCAATCAGCCCCAGAACTCCACTGTCTTCAAAGACAAAGTGTTGCCTTGCTGACACCTTGATTTGTACTTCTTGTAGACACAAAAGTGTGAAAATTAATTACCAACTGTTTAAGCAAACCCATTGTGTGGTATTTGTTTTAGCAACTGGAAACTAACATACATGGTTTGCAGCTATTGATCTGGCAAATGCTTTTTTATTGATCCATGTTAGTAAAGATCACCATAGTCAGTTTGCTTTAATCTGGCAAGGCCAGAAAGAAATACACCTTCACTGTCTTACTTCAGGGGCATATCAACTCCCCAGGCCTATGTCATAATCTAGTCCAAGGGATTTTGACTGTCTCTCCCACCCACAAAACATTACACGGGTCCATTCTATTGATGACATTATGTTGATTGGACCTGGTTAGCAAGAAGTGGCAACTACTCTGGAATTGCTGGTAAAGCATTTGCATGTTAGAGGGTGGAAGAAAAATCAATAAAATTTCATGGACCTTCCACCACTGTGAAATTTGTAGGTGTCCTATGCTGCAGGGCATGTTGAGATATCCTTTCCAAGGTGAACTATAAGGTGTTGTATCTGTCTTCTCCTACAACCAAAAAAGTGGTGAAACACCTATTTGTCCTCCTTGGAGGCAACATATTCCTTATTTGTGTTAGGTATTCCAGGCCATTTACAGAGTGACCTGAAAAGTTGCTAGTTTTGAGTGATGACTTGGAAAAGAGGAGGATCTGTATTGTTTCAGAATGCTGAGCAAGTTTCTCTGTCACTTGGATCATATGATTCCATGGTACTGGAATTTTCAGTGGTGAATAGAGAGGGCATTTGGCATCTTTGACCTAACCTTATGGTAGAATCAAAATATAGACCACAAGGAATTTGGATGAAATCCCTGTTATCTTCTGTAGATAACTACTTTCCTTTTGAGAATCTCCATTTATCCTGCTACTGGGTCTTATTAGAGGCTGAACACTTTCTTAACCATGGACCACCAAGTTACCAGGAGATCCTATTGAGCTGGGTATTTTCTGATCCCATAAATGTGGGTGTGCACAGCAGCACTCCATCACAAAATGGAGCTGTTGTATATGTGATCTGGCTCATGTTGGCCCTGATGTCACAAGTAATTTGCAGGAGGACGTGACCCAAATGCCCATGGTCCCCACTTCTGCTTCATTGCCTTCTGTTTCTTAGGCAGCAGCTATAGCCTCATGGGGAGTTCCCTATAACCAATTGTCTGAAAAAGGAAAATTTGGGTCTTGTTTTGAGATGGTTCTTCATGATATACAGGCACAAACTGTAAGTAGACAACTGAAGCACTACAGATCTTTTCTAGGCCATCCCTGAAAGGCAGTTGTAAAGGGAAATCCCCCCAGTGGGCAGAACTTCATACAATGCACCTGGTTATTAATTTTGTTTCAAAGGAGAAATGGACAGTCATGTACCATTTGTATACTTATTCCTGGGATGTGGCCAGTGATTTGACTGGATAATTAGGAAATTGGAAGGAACATGGTTGGAAAATTGGTGAAAAAGAGTTTGGGGAAGAAGTATATGGCTAGAACTTTTTGAATGGGCAAAAGACAAGAAGGTGTTTGCATCCTTGTGAATGCTCAATAGAGGATCATTTTAACACAGGAGAATTTTAATAACCATGGACAGGAGGACTTTTTCTGTACTTTCCCAATGGGCTCATGAACAAAGTGGTCATGGTGGTAGGGAAGGAGGTTATACATGGTCTCTGCAAAATGAACTTCAACTCACTAAGGCTGGCCTGACTAGAGTTGTAGCTTAGTGCCCAATATGTCAGCAACAAAGACCCACACTCTGTCCCTGATATGGTACCATACTTTTGGTGATCAGCCTGTTACCTGGTGGCAGGTTGTATACATTAGATCACTTTCATAATGGATGGGGCAGTGTTTTTTTCTTACAGGAATAGATATATACTCTGGATATGGATTTACTTCCTCGCATGCAATGCTTCTGTGAAACTACCATTTGTGGGCTTCCAGAATGCCTTACCCACCATCCTCACATCCCACACAGCATTGCTTCTGATGAAGGAAACTAATTCACAGCAAAAGAAACGTGGAAAGTAGCATGTGCTCAGGGAATTCACTGGTCTTACCAAGTTATCCATCATGCTGAAGCAGCTGGATTGATAGAATGGTGAAAAAGCATTTGGAAGAGACAATTATTCTAGTAGCTGTGTGGCAGTTCTTGGCAATGTTCTTCAAGAAGGTCTAAATTAGCATTGACTCTAATGTACTGTTTCTCCCATAGGTAGGTTCACAGGTCCAGGAAATAAAGTATGGAAATGGGAGTGGCACCACATATTTTATTACCCCTATTGATTCACTGGAAAACTTTTGCTTCCTATATCTTCAACATTATGATCTGCTAGTCTAGATGTCTCATTTCCAAAAGGAACAATGCTCCCACCAGGATACCCAATAATGTTTCCACTGAACTGGAGGATAAGATTGCCAATGGACCTCTTTAGACATCTCTTGCCTCTGAAGCAACAGACAAAGAAAGGAGTTACTGTAGTGGCTGGACTGATTGATACTTATTACATGGCATTTCTTAATACTACATGCAATGTGGTTAAAATCAATGGAAAACAAAGGAACGCAGGCAGACTACTAATAGCCCAGCTCTGTCAGGATGGAAGAACTGGATTAGTAAACCAGGAAAATAGCCACAACCAGCTGAAGTGCTTGCTGAGGATACAGTGAATATAGAATAGTTAGAAGAAAGAGGTATTATATATAATGTAGGACCACATAACCAGTTGCAGAAATGAAGAATTATTTCTTCCTTGTTTTGTAATGGGTATGTTTATATATACAAATAAAGAAAATATCTTTGTTTTTTTTCATCCCTTATTCCTATATCATATTAAATAAATTGTATTAATTTTATGTTATAGTATGTAAATTTCAGGATATAAAAAGATAATAATTAATATTACCTAAGTTCTTACATCCTGTTCTGAGAACAGTGTTAGTGCATTTCCAGTAGTATGCAAGACAGCTGAATTATGTTAGGTGAAAGTATGTCTATGATATTCACTTTATTTGGAAATTAAATACCATTTAAGGAGATGAGTGTGAATTATAAGTTTATTAAGAGAGGATTATTATGGTAAATTTCATGTATCAATTTCTCTGGCTTATGTTGTCCAGCTTGTTCAAGCAAGCTTTGCCTTGATTCTTACTGTGAGGGTGTTTCTTAAATGGATTTAAATCGTTAGTCAATTGATTCCATCTATGACTGATTTCTTCTGCAATAAACAATGGAGTTTGCCTTCATCAATGACAGGAATCTTCTCATCCAATCAGGGGAACCTTAAAGGGAAGGCGAAGCGTTTCCTTAGTTACAAAATAAGAAAATGTATCTCTGCTTCTAGCATCCATCTACCCTGGGGATCTCATCATCACATTCACTGGATCTTCAGTGTGCACCTTCTGTGGGTGATTTCCATATTACCTGCATCGAGATTTTTGACTTGAATGCGCTACAGAATTTGCACTCACAAATTCCCATGCTCTTGTGAGCCTAATCCTATTATAAATACCTTAATATTTACATATATATGTATATTCATGTATGTATTATCTATCTATCTATCTATCTATCTATCTATCTATCTATCTATCTATCTATCTGCTGCTAGTTTCATTACTCTGGAGAACCCTGAAGAATATACATTTGCAACCAACTTAATAATGTGCAAGAACTATAATGTGGAAATAAAAGATTCCCTGTGTCTTGAAGTTTCATCATCAAGGACCCTCCTTGTTATTAAAGTTCTCTGACATCACCTCTCATCCTTCTCCCTTTACTTCTCCCCTGCCACTCTGTCTTCCTTAGTGACCTTGAACATCCAATAAAGCCCTTTCCTTAGGGCCTTTGCCCTGGACAATCCCTCTGCTGGTCAAAATATCTGATATCCCTTTTCAAACCTGCCTTCTGCTTTGAAATCTCTTCAAATGTTTCCCCATTAGCCACTCTAACCTTCATATTGAGCACTCATTCTGAAGCTCTCAATTTTACCTGCATTAATTTCATTTTAGTCGTTGTCTCCATGTGACATGTTATTTGGCTATGGTTTTATTTGCTTATTTTCATTCTCCATCACCAGATTTCAGGTAGCTTGTTTTCAGTGTATTATTTCCATTGTCTAGTCAGTGCCCACAGCATAGCTGGACTGAATATTTATTACAGAAATGAGTGAATAAATCTCCATGAAAATCTGGCAATGTATGACAAAGTGGGGAGTATTTTGAAAGTAGGGAAGAAATTGCTAATCAAAGACAGCATTCTTTGTTTAGATTTAATAAACAAATCCAGAACTTAATTTCTAGACTCCAAAATACAAATTATAGATAGGGTAGTAAGGGTTGTTTGTTTGAAATTAGTCATGTTCTTTCTTTCTTTCCAATTAGTCACATCAAGCACATGTAACAAGGAAATAATACTAGAATTTCAGAATTTCTCCTTTGGGGATTTTCAGAGGAACCAAAATTGAAGTTCATCCTGTTTGGCCTCTTTCTGTCCATGTACCTGACAACTGTCTCTGGAAACCTGCTCATCATCCTGGTCACCATCATTGACTCCTACATCCACATGCCCATGTACTTCTTCCTGTCCAACCTGTCCTTTATAGACATCTGTTTAACCACCACCACAATGCCAGAGATGCTGGTGAACATACACACACACATCACAGTCATAACCTATGCAGACTGTCTCACTCAGATGTACTTTTTTGCACTCTTTGTAGGGTTAGATGACTTCCTCCTGGCTGTGATGGCCTATGACTGCTTCATGGCCACCTGTCACCCCTTAAATTACATGGCCATCATGAACCCACAGCTTTGTAGACTGCTAGTTCTGGGGTCCTGGACAATGAGTGCCTTGCATTCCTTGTTACAAAGCTTAATGGTGTTGTGTCTGTCCTTTCCTAAACACTTGGAAATCCTCCACTTTTTCTGTGACCTTGATCAGATGATCCAACTTTCTTGTTCTGAAACCTTCCTCAATAAAATAGTGATGCATTTTACAGCTGGGCTGCTGATTTTTAGTCCCTTCACTGGTATCATTTATTCATATTCCAAGATTTTTTACTCTGTACATGCAATCTCACACTTCAGGGGAAGTATAAAGCATTTTCCACCTGTGCATCTCACCTCTCAGTAGCCTCCTTATTCTATGGTATACTCCTAGGTGTGTATCTTAGTTCCACTGCATCACCAAATGCACACTGAAGTGCTACAGCTGCGGTGATGTACACAATGGTCAAGCCTATGTTTAACCCCTTCATATACAGTTTGAGGAATAAAGAAATGATGTGGCCTCTGAAAAGATTCTTTAGGAGGGAAATCATCAAAGTGTCATTTCTTCTGGAGCAAAGGAGATGCCCATGATTACAGGACTCAAAACCTGAGAACCAGAAATTGTGATCCTCTGATCATTTCATGAAACAGAAACCTGCCCTAAATTCAGATATGATCCTAAATCTGATGAAGGAAAACTTTAAAACGTACATTGTACTACCATAGAGAATAACTGTTTTTAAACTTTATTTTTAAAGACGTTTTGAGTTACAGAAAAGTTACATAGAGAAAATAGGGAATTCAGAGTCTACAATTCACCTCTAGGGTGGGGTGGGGTTTTGGTATCCATTCCAAAGCTCAGTGCTCCCCACCAAAAAGAAAAAAATGATAAAGGAAACATGACAAAATGATAACAATTGGGGAATTTGAGGGAAAATTAAAGAAGATCTTTACAATATTCTAAGTGCGGGAAATAATTTCAAAACAGAAAATTTGCCAAAAACATTTAAAGCTTATTTAACAACTCATTAAAAATTAAAAAAAATATGCTCTATCCCTTACCCTTCTCACATATTCCCCTGTTAATAATATCTTTCATTAGTGTGGTGCATTTGTTACAATTGATAAACAAAATTGAAGCAGTGCTACTAACCATGGTCTGTAGTTTAAATCATGGTTTACACTTTGCACTGTACAATTTTATAGATTTTGAAAAAATGTATAAGGCCCGTATCTGTCATTGCAATATGAAACAGAACAATTCCAATTTCCCCAAAATGTCTCATGTTCTACATATTCTTCTCTCTCTCTCTCCCCTCAGAAACTTTGGTCACCACTAAAAGAATTGTGCTTGATGACTAACATCTACTCATTGAAGTAAGAAATCTTAGTAATCCTACTCAATGGGATATATATTTTGGGATACAAGACTGGGTTGTACATTTTGTCCTATTTTATTTTATAAAATATGTGAATTTTTCCATTTCTTTAATCAAAACATCTGCCATTTATACACATTTTGTCCTATACATTACAGAGTATGTGAGTGAAAAATCTATATGTTTACTAAGTCATCTGATGTGTTATCTCATTACTGTCACATCACATTAAAAATAACTTTTAATCAAAAATATTACTCACACAGAAGAGTATATTATAAATATTAAGCTCACTGAATTTTTACAAAATGAATACCCCTGTGAAACCAGAACCTTAGAATTTCCCAGTTGTCTGCTCTTTTCTAGACAACTTTCCCAGTTTTGGGAAACTACTCTCCTAACTCTAACTTACAGGTTAATTTTTATTATTTATGTAATTTATATAATTCAATTACAATTTATATATTATTTTTGTAGGCTTTTTCCCTTACATTATCCATATTTTTGGAAATGGCTATAGAAAAACCATGTTCATTGGTTCATAGTAATCTTTTGTGTTAATATGTTTAAGTTTATGTATCCGACTTTACTGTTGCCGAGAATTTTTTTAGTTTCGATTTGGGCACTCTCATCAATAATTTTCCTGCCAAGATCATGGTTTATGTTTTCTCTTAATGCATGCAGCAGGGAAATGAGTAAGGTGACAATGAAGAGAGATGGATTCATAGAAGGTTTAAGAACAAGGCAGGCTTGCTGCTGCTGAAACTTCAAACTCAGGGAGTCCTTTATCCATATGGTTAACATCTC
Source organism: Cabassous unicinctus (assembly GCA_029593785.1). Classification (NCBI taxonomy): domain Eukaryota; kingdom Metazoa; phylum Chordata; class Mammalia; order Cingulata; family Chlamyphoridae; genus Cabassous; species Cabassous unicinctus. The sequence goes on from JAQZBX010027958.1 coordinate 24,663, forward strand.
ACACTTCATTAATTTGCTCCCAAAGCTATCCCAGCAAATGGAAAGGAACTATTCCAATTGCTATTTGTAGGATTGTGTCCTGGCTCTGTTTTATAGGAGACAATTACTAGAATATATGAGCTCAGATACTCCTGCTCTGAGGAATACTCACACCTCATGAAACAACACACATCACACATGTGCACACACACACTGAATGCACACTTTGGGATCTTAGGGTCAAATTAACACCATGCTCTTCTCACACCCAGCCACACTGATTATCCCAGGAGTAAATACAATTCAAGCTGACAACATCATATTTTCTATTCCCCAAATATTTAGAAATGGTGCTCTGAAATTCCAGCTGACAAGCCTTCCTTGGACATGTAAGCATGTTGCTCCCTTTTATTATGCTCACTTTCTGCCCTTTGTTTAAAAAAACATAAAAAAATATCCTCAATAATGAGAAAGGAAGGAATTTTTTTAAAAACATGAAGGAAAAGGAAAGATATAAATGGAGGTATTCCCTGCGAGACTGTGATGAAGAAAACCTTCCTAGATTATGATGGCATTCTGAGTCCAGTTATATCCCCTTGAAGCCCAGAAAAACTAATTAAAGAACAAAAAGCAATTCATCAAAAGAAAAAGGTAGTTATATCTTTTTACAATGACATGACACTTTATTGATTGAACACACCAAGAATAAAATATCCAATGGGAATAAACAAACATCTCACAATGGAAAATAAATAGCAAGTTAAAAAGTGGGGATTTTTTTGGGTGAAGCATCTGAAGTCTTTTTGAATGATATTAAATGTGAAATTTTTGGAATCAGATAAACCTAATTTTGAATCTCAGATGTGCAATATATTGCACTGTGTCTCTAATTCTCATAAGATCTGTTATCTTTTATGTACAGTGATGATTTCTTCAGTATGTTCCAACTGTATCTTGTTTTGTTTTTTCACTTTATTTTCAAAGAAGTTTTAGATAACAGAAAATTCACATAGAAAATTTCAGTGATTTCCATATACCCCACCCACTCCTCCTCTCACATTTTCCTCTATTAATCACAACTTACATAAGCATGGTTCATTTATTAAAATTGATAACAAATATTGAAGCATTGCCACTAACTATGGTCAGTGGTTTACATTACGGTTCACATTCTGTGCCATACACTTTTATAAGTTCTAGCAAAATGCATAATATCCTGTATACATCATTGCAAGATTATGCAGAACAATTCCAATGCCCAAAAAAATTCCCCATGCTCAATGCATTCTTCTCTTCTCCTCCCCTCAGAACCCATGGTAACCACTAGGTTGCAATTTTTGAAAAATAAGGTTCATAGTTACCTGCATTAATATTGAGGGCTTGAAATACTGGTCCATGTTCTTTTATTATGCACTGCCTATATACTTGAGATGCTCTTGCACCTCTATTTGAGATCCCAGCAGAACTCCCCAGGATGGGAGTTTACCAATTTCCTATTTATTGTGTGAGTCTCTCCACACTGAAATAACACCCTATGACAAAATGAAACCTTTTATATTCCATAGAAGCATGCTCCAGATGTGCACTTTCACACATATCCCACCCACCCTCAATACCCTGCATCAATAACCCTCCCCTGCCATATTGGCTAAAATAACATCCTCACCATTGTTTTAACCACAGACCTAAGTTTTTAATGCAATACTTTTATTTAGCAGTCTCATCTCATTAGGATGTAAAGCATATTGGAACTACACCCTGTTGACTCTGTTATAGCCATTAGTTTATGATAAATTTAATCTCTGCTTCTCCTTTCTTTCGTTTTCTTGCTGCTGGGTAAAGACTGTGTCAGAGAAAATCTCCGTGGAAGACTCCCTTGCTCAAGTCTTTGTGTTTAGTATGGAAGGAATTAAACAGAGCAAAAGTTGGCTACTCTCAGCAATGGCCCATGACTGCAAAGCTACTATGGACCACCCTGTGCTCTACAACAAAGTAATGAATCATAAACTCTATAGGCAGCAAGGACACAAATACTAGGCTTTTCTTCTTTTCTTTGTCTTCATCATCATTTTTTTTTTTTGTTCTGGGCATTTAGCATATCTCTGTCAAATCATTAACTGATGACTAAGATCATAGACAAGATTCTTCTATGGTCACACAATACAAACACAATAGACTTTACAAAATTATGTCTAAAAAGTCACTAAACAAACAAACGACCACAAAGACCAGTAACAATATACCATTAGAAGAATGACAAGAGTTGCCACATCATAGTATTCAAAATATCCACATTAAAAAAATATATGGGTCATGCAAAGAAATAAGAAATCATAGCCTAGTCATAGGGGAATGAAAGGAATTAATATAAACTGTAAAGGAAGAAGCCCAGGCATTAGTTCTACTAGAAAAAGAGTTTAGAGGAATTCTAGGAAAATGTCATTGATATAGGTAGGCAATGCTCAGCTCTCTCACAAAAAATGGTGGAGAAAGGGCAAAAACCTACCCAAGGGAGATGCTTTGGGGATCTACAAAACAGGAGTCTACTGTGCATCATCCAGGAGGGAGCAGGACAAAGAGACAAAGAGGCTAAGGGAAAACAGTGAGATGCTCAGCCTTGTGGCTGGAAACGGCAGGTGCTTAAGCCCCACCCTCAAGACAAATAGTTTCTGTGGTACCCCTTGCTCTCTCCAGTCAGCTAAGTGGGAATGAGTGCTCCCTGGGAGAAAGAGGGTTCTGGCAGAAGGTGGAGTGTGGTTTCTTTTGGGTGAGTTTGGTTGCCTGAGTTTCCTTTGAATCTCAGGAAGGACCACAGCCAGCACTGAGGTGACCCTGGTGAGAGGGGAGGCGGTTCTGCTCAAGCAGGTTCTCAAACCCAGCCTTCCTGGGAGAGAGGAACTAGGTCAGTGGGAGAGGGGTAGACAGGCACCTAACTAACCTAGCCCCTGAAAACTATTAGAAGTCCAACTTGCTTGAGGGAATGAGAATGGGAAGAGCCAGATTAGCTTTCAGAAACCTATTTAACCTGTAGAGCCAGTATAGGTCAGTGGAGGAATTCCTACCTTACATGTGGAAGGTTCCTGGTTTGAGTTCTGGTATCTCCTAAGAGAAGGAGGTGATCCAGGGAGTGATCCACAGAGTTATCACATAGCTAGCATTTTATGATAGGGAACATATGGACTGAGATTCTGTTTTGTTTTAGGTTTTTTTGGCTCTCTTATTTTTTAATTTTTTATTGGTTCTTTTTTTTCTTTTGTTTTATTTGTTAAAACTGGGTACATCACCTATGGAGGGCAGGCTGCAGGGTGATTAATTGATGAGCACCAGCAGCCTGAGAAGGTCCCTGGGGGCCTAAGAGGGAAGGCTGTTTTCCTGGGTTGCTTTTTTGTTGCTGTTTTGTTTCTTGTTTGTTGTCTTTTCCCTTTCT